>CAUYRH010088642.1:0-75534 GCA_963574655.1 Perodicticus potto
CTGTGGTCCCAGCTACTCGGGAGGCTGAGGCAAGAGAATCGCCTAAGCCCAGGAGTTGGAGGTTGCTGTGAGCTGTGTGATGCCACGGCACTCTACCGAGGGCGATAAAGTGAGACTCTGTCTCTACAAAAAAAAAAAAAAACAAAAAAGAAAGCAAAGAAATTCCCTCAGCCTCTGCAGTATGTATTTCTGGACCCCTGGAGTTCATGGTCACATGAAACCAACCCAACTGTAGGAACGTATCTTCCCATTAAGAATTATTACTACATGAGGGTCCTTTTATCTTTACAAGTGGCTAGATTTTTGTCTATATTATCATTCAAATGAATTATACATATATACACGTATATACTATTTATGTATAAACACACACACACACACACACACACACACACACACACTTAAATTCCCAGGGGAGGCACTGTCTCTTGAGTTTACAGCTGCAAATTGCAGGAGGTCTGCGCTCCTTCATTTGGGCATCCTGTTCTCCAGGGTGGTTAGACATCTGCAGTACTCATGTAATTCTTGCAGGAGGAGCATTCTAGAGCCCGTGCCTTCGAGTTGGGCAGATAACCCCAGTGGGCACTAGAGGGACCCCAAATCATGACCCGGGAAGCTTCACACCCACATAGTCCTTCTTCACCAGCCATTCCTGTTAATCCTTTCAAGATGTTTGCCAGAAACTCAGAATAGAGGGAGAGAGGGTGCTGTTGCAGGTAGAGTTTGGCATGACTAGTAAATTGATAATGCTTAAAATCATGGGAGGAGATAACTCCCTTGTAGAAACTTGGTTGCAAGGAGCACTCGGAGTCCTGAGCAGCCTGGGACGCCATGTGGGAACAAGCCTTCAGGGAGAAGCGACTGCATTTCCAGAGTTTCTGTCTCTTCCTTTGTAAGATGAGCCAGTGGCAGAGGAGCCTGTGAAGGTTTACTGTCGGCATCTCTTTACCATAATTAATATTTGTTCATTGTTCCATGGTTTACAAAGCACTTTTACATTCCTTCCTATTTAATCCTTGTAATAATTGGGGATTCTAGCCTCTGCTTTATGAGGAGGAAAGCAATGCTCAGAGAATTTAGACCCGGAGCTACCGAGGGATGGACTGGTGCCCTGTTGCGGGTCTCCCGAGTGGTGAGCCCAGCCCCTCTTTCCTATAGAGCAGGGCTGGGGGGTCTTGGGCTTCACAGGAGGGGGCCTGAATGGGATCAGGAAGGGAGGGGACAGATCTACAGGAGGGAACATTTCACATGGCTCCACTAATTCATTGATTTTTCTTTGTAAACTACCTGGTGTCCAGGTCCCTGTTGCCATTTCTGGTCTGAACCATCCTGCCTCATAAGCCAGTTCTTTAGGTGAAAGGGATTATTGAAACACAGTGAAAGTTCAGCGCTTGTTCCTGCTTGGTCCCCTTCACTTCCACACCCTGGTCCTCATGCTACTCTCCATCTGTTGTCACTGGCCCTGTCGGATACTAGCCTTGACCTGGCCAAGATGTGGACACGTGCGCGTGTGTTGGAGGACAGGGATCTTATTTCAGCCAGAGCAGCTCCTTTCACCGTGAGATTTCTTTAGGATAGGGATAGGGCTGCCTGCCAGGGACACCATTCACACAGAACCTTCTCTCAGTACCCCACAGTTGGTGATTATATGTGGGTGACTGTGAAAAGTTTGGAGACATACTGTGTTATGGTCCATGATTTCACTTCAAAGAGACAGTGTCCTTTCTAATTCACCTGTGCAAGCTCTAACTTGCTGGGTTTATCAGCTAGGGAGGGCTTCATTGTCTCCACTCTCATGGATGGCATCCGCGTGTCTTAAAACTTTCGAAATGACCCACAAGGAACCTATTGAGGGCTAAACGTCAGATCCTATGAACATAGGTTGGAAGAACCATGCAAAGCACAATCTGAGTTCTGTCTAAACTGGCTTGTAGAACCCCACTGACCAATCCTTACCGGGGAATTCTCATTTTTAACAGTGTTTTCTTGTGATGCATTAAAATCGAGCCAGACTTCCAATGCTTAACCAAACATTGCTTTCTAAGGAGTTAATTCCCACAGGCCTTAAACAAAAGCAAATAAATAAGCAAAACTAATGAACCCAGAACGGATGTATATTTATTCCAACTAAAGCCACAGTGAGGTGACAGAATCTGGTTTTGATTAAAACTAAAATTCTGCAAAACAGTACTAGTAAGGCACCCAAGGATGTGAGCATTGTGTAATGATTCTCTGAGAATCTTATTCCTTTCCCTCAAATACTGGCAAGAAATGTACACTCTGTTGAAGGAGCTGGAAAGTCATTCCACTCCCCCAGGACTGTTAAATTATTCCTTAATGAAGAGGTAACTTTAATAGAACTGGGATCTGTCATCTCAGCACCCTGGATGCTGCAGTCAAGAAACATCTTGCAGAATGATTGTATAGTGACAGTGACATACGAAAGGATGAGCAGCTATCTGACAGTAGTGCCAGTGTCCCACTGCCAGGAGAGTGAAGTCAGCCTTACCACATGCACAATTATTGTTTCTCAACAGAAATGGTCCTGTTCTTTCTGAGTTCTGCAGAAGGGGGTAAGGCAAAATGAAGTCTCTGTTCCACACTGCTGCTGATATGTATTTTTAAGAGTAAAATCATTATTTCATATATTCCATATGGCAAGCATTTCAGCATCCTGTGATCGGTAACAAAATACGGCAACAGCACTTTCTTCATGTTGAAATTATTACAGTCTGGAGTCTTCACTGGCCTGATCAATAGATTGAAATTTGCCAGTGAAATGCACAAAGTATTCCTATATAATCCCTAGAAAACAGATAAAATGTAAAGCAAATAAACTTCTAAAAAAGAAGAAACTGAAAACATGAAAAAGTCCAAGTCCTGGCAAGGATGTGGAGAAACTGGAATTTTCATCTATGTGCCTTGCTGGTGAGACTTCAGAACAACACAACCACTTTGGAAAGCAGTTTTTGCAGTTTTTAAATAAAGTTTCAAATGTATTTTCTGTATGACCCAGCAATCCCACTTCTTGGTAATTGCACAAGAAAAACAAAAACATGTCCACTCAGTACTTACATTATAAATAATCAAATAATCACAGCAGCTTTATTCATAGTAACAAAAAATTGGGAACCACCTGCACATTCATCCGCAGGTGAACATATCAGCACATTGCTGTATATTCACAGAGTAGAGCCCACTCAGTAATAAAAAGGATCGAGTTATAATGCCTATAACATGGATAATTATTGAAAACATTACACTGAGCACAAAAAAAAAAATACAAAATAATTAAAGCTGTATATCTACTTATTATGTGAAATTTTAAGAAAACTAAAACTGATATGCAGTTAAAAAAGGCAGATTCCTAATTGCTGGAGTCCAGGTGAGGAGCAGTCTGACTGTGAAGGGAGTGAAGACTCCTGGGGTGATGGAATGTGTGCACTGGGGTGCTGGTTGCACAAGTGCATACATCCAAATCCCTTAAACTATACACTTAAAATGAGTAAATTTGGGTTATAAATTGTAGCTCAAAGGAGTTTTTCTAAACGTGCTGCTGGTGTTGTAAAAGAATTCTACAGCACTTTGAATACGTGCTCAAGGGGAAGGTCTCGGCCTTTTCCACCACTCTCCTGGGTTTACTGCCGGGCTGCTGCCTTTGCCGCCCTTTTCTCATAAGTCTCCTGCCCTCTGGGCACCGCAGCTGCTTCCCTTATTTTCAGTCACTGAACAGGCCTATCTGTTCCCACCATGCACTGACATAGGTGGTTGCTGTCATCACGGCACGTGGAGGATGGGAGAAAAACCAGAGAGCAACTACAAGCGCTATTAATGGGAGATCCCCTTAGAGCCTATGATGCCCCTTCTGGACTGGTTCCTTGTTCTGTTCAAATGTTTATCCGAAGATGAGTCTCTGCACCTAGAAATGCCTTCCCGCATCTCTGGGACTTAGAGACCTGCCAACTACCTGCCAACCCAAATGACAGTGAAGATCTCATTCCTTGCCCTACATGCCCTCTCTCACCCTCGACCCCTCCTCTACCAAGAATAGCTCCAAGATTAACATCCATCCACCTTAATAAGCAGCGTAGGACATGGCACCCAGCACTTGCAAAAGAAAATGAACCCACATGCTGTTTCCTCTGTAAACTGAATGAGACAATCTCAACAGTTTATTTCCCTAAGCCAAGGTTGTTTAGTCTTAAATAACATAGATCCCACAGAGGGGTGCACCAAACCATATTCCTCCAGCATAGCATAAAATGAAAGTAGACAGCCACACCCCTCCAGTAAACAAATGTTTGTTGAAGAAGCCCCCCACACAAAACATTTACTCCAAATGTATGCATGTGTACTCAAACACACACGCATGCATCTTATAAAGAAGCAATAATATTCCAACAGAGAAAAGTCTAAATTCAGATTTCAGAAAAAATTAACTGCTCTGAGTATGGTTAACTCTTCTGCTAAGATATCCAAATCTATTTCTGTTAACAGGATATAGGAAAAGAGGAAGATAGGTAAAGGGAGAGAGAGGTGGAGAAAGAGCCCTAGATCCTGGGTTGAGAAAGTACTTTGAAATTTAAAGCTGTTGACTGGGCATAGTAGCTCGTGCCTATAATCCTAGCACACCGGAAGTCCAAGAGGGTGGATTGCCTGAGCTCAGGAGTTCGAGACCAGCCTGAGCAAAATGAGATCCCATCTCTACTAAAAATAGAAAAACTAGCCAGGCATTGTGGAGGGTGCCTGTAGTTCCAGCTACTTAGGAGGTTGGGACAACAGGGCTGATGGAGCCCAAGAGTTCACTGTACTACCCAGGGTGACAGAGTGTGACTTTGTCTCAAAACAAAAAAAGAAAAGAAATTTAAACCTGTCCATTTTGTGTGATCAATTGACATTAGCATAAGCCTATACAAAAATGCAGGGGTTTGCCTGCATGAACCAGGATGCAAAGACACATATACAAATAGATATAGATATAAACACAGATTCACATATGTGTAAAAAGATAAATGGATACACTGTCAACATAGTTGTTTTGTTTGTTTGTTTGTTTGTTTGTTTGTTTTATTTTGCAGTTGGCCAGGGCTGGGTTTGAACCTACCACCTCCAGTATATGGGCTGGCGCCCTACTCCTTGAGCCACAGGTACCAGCCACATAGTTTTTTTAATTCATTACAGAATTCTGACTTCAGGCCCAGCACTGTGGTTCATGCCTATAATCCTAACTCTCTGGTCTGAGAGGCTGAGGTGGGTAGATTCCTTGAACTCAGGAGTTCTGGATCAGTTTGAGGAAGAGCAAGACCCCATCTCTCCTAAAAATAGAAAAACTAGCCAGGAGCAGTGGTGGGCACCTGTAGTCCCAGCTACTCAGGACACTGAGAGAGGAGGATCACTTGAGCCCAAGAGGTTGAGGATGCTGTGAACTGTGACATCACAGCACTCTACCCAGAGTGACAGAGTGAGATTCTATCTAAAAAAAAAAGAAAGAAGAAGAATTCAGTCAATTACAGTTTGAGGATTACTCTACAGGGAGTAGAGTAAGCATGGAAAAAGTAGATCTTTGTCTGAATTCCACTAACATAAAGCAGACAAGCTATAGGCATTTTTACCTCCCTGGGTAAAATAAACAACACCATGTCCTTTGCATGACAAAGCTAAAACAGGCTAAGTTTAAAAACTGGATGACGTCTAGAATTTTAGGAATAGCCGGAAACATGTAGTATCTTAGAGAGAGTACCAGTTTTTGTCTGTTTGTTTTTTGGCCTATGGGTAGGAACTGAGGCCAGGAAGACATGGTCATCTGTCCCTCAGATACTCAGCGTCAGGTGCCTTGTACACACATTACACACATCACCGTGCCCAATTTAATATAATCCCACCATTTAGAACCAGCAGCCTAGAGCGCTAATCTGAAATTATTTGACTATATTAGAGAGGATACAGATGAAGCCTTAAAATCTTCTGTGAATCTTCAAACCATTTAATTCTCTATGTTTCCAGAAAGATCTATTTTTTGTATGATATCTTTTATTCATGTCTTTTTTACCCACTAGACGGAACTCTTCATTAGGGCACTTGCTGCATCTGGGATTCTCTTTTTGTTGCATCCCTAGTTCCCCATATATGGGCCTTCTTGTCCTAAAGACTCAGTAAGTAATGGTTAAATGAATGAATAAATGAACTGGTGTTGGTTTTCCCCATATTGCTTACATTCATAAGACACATTGACTTTCTCAGTCTGAGGAAACAATTCTTAAACTCTTCCCTACTGAAACAGAAAGCAGAGTATCAACACCACCTGGAAAATGAACTGCAGAGTTACGAACGGGGGCCTAAAAATAGTTTTCTCTGATTGCAGCTTCATTTGACAAATGTTAGGCTCTACAGCCTCCCTCTTATAGACACAGGGCAAAGCAATATGTTCACAGTTGTCAAGGGACACTCTTTGCAGAAACTTAAGTAGAACAAAACCTGACAGCTACCCACAGCTGAATCTGAATCCTGGTTACATAATATTGCCTAGGAAAATGAGCGCTTTTCAGATTAACTTGAATGCCAGAGCTAGAGCTATGAACATAATTATGGCTGATGCTTTTGTTCGCCTGCTTGACAGATAGTTAGCAATAATGAACTGGCTCACACAGAACGTGGTTTAATTTTTAGAAGAGGAAAATGGCTTGCAATATTGAAGGACAAAATGAGGACCATTTCTTCTTCCACGCCTGCTGACCTACAATCTGACCTAACTCAGCCCCAAACTCGCAGGAACACAGGACTTGCTGGTCTTGAGGAGAGAACACAGATCACTGTTAAATGATCTGGTGGAATGCACTGGCCTACCTGGTAAGGAGTCCAATGCTAATAATAATGACATTATAGTGACAAATTTCAATTGACACTCACTGTCTTCTGTGGACAAGGCACTGTTCTAGGTATGGCAGTAGAGAACAAAACAGAAAAAATAAAAATAAAAATATCTATCAGGGAGCCAGACCAATACAAAAATGTCTCCTTAAATTGCACACCCTTGACATAGCTCTGCTTTGAGGCTCTATAGAATTCTAGAGAAAAGGGAAGAGCAAAGTTGTCTATGGTAATTTCTAGATTAGAGAGTAGGTATATAAATTCTCATCCTAGTCTAGTAACCCTGCACTTCAATGGCATTTGATCATCTAGGGCATTTCCAAGCATGAAGTCATTTTCCTACAGTTTTCAAGGCATAGAACAAGGTACTACTGGTTATAATCTGAGAAACCAAAGCTAGCTTTTAAGGGCATGAGTTTCATTGCTAAATCAATGGTGAATTCTCAGCTCTTCAGCATTCCTGGCCTGGCAGTGATGCTGGGGAGAGGAGAGCATGCCCTCTCTCTGATGGCCTTTCTTCCCAGGGCTCCCAGATCATCTCACTCTTTGTTTCCCTTTATCCCTCTGACCACACTTTCTCAGTGTCTTTGGATGTGCTCTTCTCTTATCCTTCAACTTTTTAAAATGGCAATGCCCAAAGATTTGGTCCAAAATACTCTTGATTCTGAACAATTCTGTTGGGAATCCTTTCCAATCCCAAGTCTTTAAATATCAACTCTGGAGCCTTACCCGAGCACCCACTGTAAGATTCACCCTTCACCACACAACAGAAATATCGGGACGGGACACAGTGTATAGAACAACTGTGAGCATTGAACAGCAGCTAAGTTCGCACTACACTTCTTAAGAGAAGAGAATTAAACAATTAAAAGAGGCGAGCGCTGCATTCACATCTTCTCTTCGCAGCATTTTCCAAGCAACTGTGGAGAGACATTAGAGCCCAGACAGAGAATAGCAGTCTGGTGGGGAAAACTGAAATCAAACCTCAGGAGTAGCAATGTATCTGTGATTTTAGAGATAAGTGAAAAGAGAGAAGTAAGCCACAAAGAAGGGTACCCTCAAATCGGCATAAATGCACCTCCTCTAGGTAAAATCTGTACTCTATGTTTATAGAGCAAACTTCCAGGAGGCCTTAAAGACCACAGCTCCTGGGAGCAGAGTGCTAAGCAGAGATTTTGAGATCACAAAATCCAAAAGATGCTGGAGTTTAGACCCAGCCAAACCCTAACCTTGGCAACAACATAAGCTTCAATTTTGACCCAAAAAAAAAAAAAAAGACAATATCTGAGCAGTAATGACTAGATGCTAAAAATAAGAACCATGTTTTGGACAAAAGGATTAACTGAGAAAGATCTAATCCAAGAAAACCTAAAACAAAGGTTTGACCAAGTCAAAGTAGTATGCCTACCTGATGAAAAGTGAACATTTTTAGGAAGAAGATAACATAATTCAGAAACTGCAACATGACATGCATAAGGTCTAATGTGTAATCTAAAAATAATAGACACACACAGAGACAAGAAAAAGTAGCTATTAACAAAAAAAATACTGTTTTTGAAAGTGTACAAAGAAATGATCTAGTAATTGGCTTTACCATATAAACATACTATAAAAATAATATATTAAAGAGAATAAAGATAAAGATGGACAGAAAAGATTAAATGATGGAAAGTTTAATAGAGAATATGAAACCAAAAAAGAATTAAATGGACTTTCTTGAAGTGCAAAATGTCATCTCTGAAATGGAAAGCACATTAGATGGCTTTAACAATGGATTATACTGGGAGGAACATAATGTTTGCAGACTTCAAAACTGTCCAGTGGGCAATATATAGCCTGAAGTGCCAGAGGGGAGAAAGGCAATAAGGAAACATAACATAAGAAATACCTAAAACACAGTCAGGTGATTACCTGGCATGTAATTAGACTCCTAGAAAGAAAAAGGAGAGGGGGATAGAAACAATATTTGAAAAGACATCAACACACATCAAGAGATTGTATATGAATATACAGTGAAGGAGCTAATGTGTTCAAGTATCTGAGCACTCGTAGGTGCCCAGCACCCAGCACACCTGCTTCCACTGCTAACCAGTGGCCCTGGAAGGCAGCTGCCAGCTTTGGGTCTCTGCCGACAATGCTGGGTTTTGATGAAAAGGTTACTGCACACTGTACTTTATTTTATTTATTTAGTTTGAGATAGAATGTCTCTCTGTTGCCCAGGCTCGAATCCATTGGTGTCATCCTAGCTCACGCCACCTCCAACTCTTAGGCTCAAGCAGCCTAAGTATCTTTCTTATGCAGCCTTCTGAGTAGCTGGGATGACAGGCATCCACCACAATGCCCAACTAATTGTTCCAATTTTAATAGAGATAGATCTCACTCTTGCTCAGGCTAGTCTCAAACTCCTGAGATCAAGCAATCCTCCCACCTCCCAGAGTGCTATAACTACAGGTGTGAGTCACCCCCACTGGCCTGTATTTTATTTCTTTAGGTGAGAAAAAATTTCAGAAGCAACTGAGGGACCTGGAGGTGGGTCCTCTAGGGATCAAAAAGCATTCTGAATAAACCACAAGTCCTGTGCCTGAACTTTGATTGCAACCCCCATCACACAAACTCAGGTGTGGAATATCCACTAGGGACTTCATGTCAGTGCTCAAAAAACTTCAGATTCGAGGGACATTTCAGAGTTTGGATTTGGGGGTTAGAGATGTTCAGAGAGAGAGTGAGCAGCAGAGAGAGACCTAGGCATTGCCATCAAGTCATCAGGTGAAAAACAATAAGAATTAGAGCTATTTTACAATAGAAACTATGAAAGTCCAAAGACATGAAATGAAACCTTTAAAGGAGGTTGTGGGGAGCAGGGTGTGGTGCCACATGCCTATAGTTCTAGCTGCTGGGGAGGCTAAGGTGAGAGGACTGCTTGAGCTCGGGAGTTCAAGTTCACTCTGAGAAACATAAGAAGACCTCATCTCCCACGGGAAAAAAAAAAAAGTGGGAGGAGGGGAATAGTCAACCTAGAATTCTATACCCACTAAAACAATCTTTTATAAATGAAAGCAAAGTTAAAATGTCCTCATGAGGATGAGGTAAATATTATTATCTTGACTTTGCTATTTTTGCTATCCTGGTTGTGCTATCACATTCCAGTTTTGCAAGATATGACATTTGGGGGAACTAGGGAAATGATATGTAAGATCTCTCTGCATATTTCTTACAACCGTATGTGCATCTATAATTACTTCTAAATAAATCTTTAAGAAAGTTTTTAGAAAAACAAAGCTGGAATATTTAGTGCTACAAAACCTGAATAACAAGAAATACTAAACAAAGTTTTCAACATTAAGAAAATGATTCCATTTGAAATCATGGTATTGCAAGAAAGAATGAACAGCTCTAGAGTGAATAAACGTGGGCAAATGTAAAATATGATTAAGTGTTTTAAGCAACAATAATAACATTTGGTGAAATATATAACATATACAAAAGTAAAACTTTTGACAGTAATAGAAAAACTTGTGAGAGGGAGGAAAATAAAGATATACTATTGAGAAATTCTTGTATATCTGATGAAGCAAGAAAAATACTAACATAGGTAAACTGGACATACTTTGTAATTTGAAGTGCAATCACTAAAAGAATTATACTAAGAGTTATTACAATAAATCTAATAGATAACAAATTGATTAATAATCATTTTTTAAGCTTGGTGAATTCAAAAGAGGTACAAAGAGATTGTATAAATGAGACCAAGAGAAATTAAATGGCAGGATATCAGATTTTCATTTAATCATATCAGTAATTACATTCAATGTAAATGGTTCAAACATATTTTCAGAACTGATTAAAACACCAAAAAGAATTTTTTTCTGCTAGCAAAAGCATGACTGTCTCCCACCATGCTCACCAGCTTGGCATGATGAGAGCTCCTCTCTGGGCATCTTTGGCCAAGGAAAGGAGACTTTTTTCCCTCCCATCTCCCAGCTATGAACTAAAATAAAATCTTAAGTATTCTCCTCCCATGCCTGAACAGAACCCCTAAAAGCCCAGGGGCTTATGAAGGGGTGAGAGGTCAGACATGATTTTACTCTTGCTGAGGGTCAGAAGACCTTTCTTCCCCAGGGCCAAACCAGCATTCTTTCCTGATAAAAGACCATCAACCAAGACATGGTTTTAAGTAGTCTATGGGTAATGCCCTGAGACAAGTTTTGTGTTCTTGTTTTACCTTTTTGATACAGAAGGCAGCCATTTCTGAATATGGACTTTACAAAAGGGCAAAAAGTTCCATCACATACACACATTTCTCACCCCTCTTCCTACAATTTGTTAAATACATATGTTTGGCCCTCTTGCTCATTATAAATTCCTATTCCCATTGTCCCTGCCTTGAAGTATTATACCAAAGAAAGTAGAATAGAGAAAAGCTCAGCCACTCAACTTCACAGAAGAATTGGAGTCAGTTCTTGGAGAACCAAATTCCATAGTCATTCAAGAAGCTGGCTGTAAAGTTATTCAGCATACACTGTAGAGGTGTTAAAGACTTACTTTGTCAAGTTCCCATGATTTGATGAATAAACAAAAATAGACCCATCACCAATTTCCAAGAAACATTGGTTACTATAAACAAACATATATACAAATCTAAAGTGTGCATCTGAGGCTCCCCTAAGGCTTCTGCCTTAACAGGCAGGCCAGGTCTTACAGGTTTATGGACTACCCCTTTTCACCTGTGCCTCTTCCCAAGGCCAAAAGACCAAAGCTGACAGGCCAGGCTCCCCTGAGGCTCCTGCTTTAGGCCAAGTTTCCTGAGGTTCCTGTCCAGTGGCCTTCCCTTGGAGGTCCCTCAAACAAACCCCACATACAATTCCAAACAAAAGAAACAAACTCAAATGTGCATCTGAGACCAAGGCTCCCCAACAGCGTCCTAGTGTTTCTAGGGACAGGTCGCACTACCAACACATGAGTCTCTGAGAGTCCCAACAGGCCAGGTTCTCTGAGGCTCCTGTCTTACAGGTTTATGGGCCTGTCCTCAGGGCCAACCCCTGAGGCCTGCTTTTCAACTGCGCCTCTGCATCCAAACTTCCCAGAAGCAAAAAGCACCAAAGCACCAGTGTCCAGATGGCACCAGCGTCCTAGTATCTCTGACAGGCCAAGGTCAAACCCTGAGGTTCCTGTCCAGTGGTCTTCCATTGGAGGTCCCTAAGGGTCCCCCAAAACAATTTCAAACAGACACCACAAACTTGAACAAACATCACAGACAATTACCTCTTGAGAGTAAGTTAGAGGACCTGAATTTGGGTAAGGAGTTGGAAGGAGTCCCTCTGAATTCCTCAGGAGGAGTTCAGAAAATCATGGGTCCCTGGCATGTCTCAGGGGGGCTTCCCTATAATTCCTGTCCTCTCCAGGGGGCTACACAGGGAGGCCAACCCTCTGGCTGGTGAATCTTGCTATGGCCTCCAAATGTTATACCCGAAGTGAGTAGAATAGAGAAACACCAGCCCACTGAGTCCAAACTAAGCAAGGGTTCTTTATTTATGGGCCAGGCAGAGAGCAGGCTCATACCTCAAAGTCTCTTGATCCCCTAGAAGGAGGGGTGAAAACCTTTTATAAGGGGCTTTCTGTAGGGAAAAGGGAATTCTTAATGCAAGCAAAATTTGACAAGAGCCAACACCTGGTAAGGAGATACCTTACAAGGGGAAGCTGGGGCTTTACAGTTATTACTGAACTCTTTCATCTGAGCTTCCTGTCTTAAGGGGGGGAGTGTTGAAAGTCCCCAGCAAGAAGGAGTTGGGGCAGAACAGAAGCACGTGTTCCTGGCTTGTCACTGGGGCCCTTGCTTTTCAGCCTGCTAGAGTGGCCACCACAGGCCACAGCCCTTTATGAGAAATAAAGCTCTCCTTTCCAAATTATGAGCCTTTCAAAATTTTTTTCAGTTAACATAGGGATAGGGTATCTCCCAAGGAGGGACAGGTTACCAGCAGTTCTACTCCCCCAGCCATCTGTGAGGAGACACCAGCTGGGGACTTTCTTCCTCCACCCAGTTGCTGCCTCAGGGCAGGGGCCCCAATGCAGGCACATCCAGCTGACAGTACTATGGCCCCAGTGTCCACTGCTCCCCCTCCTCATGGGGTGGAGGGGCAAGTCAGGGAAACTAGCTGTCTCCGCTCACAGCTCACTCACAGTGTGGGTGACTGTCTAGAAGAAGCATCTACTGGTCCTTTCACCAGCTCTGAAGTCTGACTCAGAGATCTGGCCAGCTAAGAAGCAGACCAATAGAACAGGAGGATCCACCAAAGCTCTTCTCAAAGGAAGTGCCTGTTTTCAGGAGAGAGAGTTTTGAGATTCAGGCTTAAGGGCTGTCTCAAAAACAATGGAGATTTTGATGGTAAGCAATTACAAAGAAGCCTAGTAGCTTCCGTTCGTGCAAAAAGATAAACTATAGGATAACTGGAAACAGGAAGTGGGATCCACAAGCTCTCTCAATGCTGCTGGAGGCACTGAAATTATCTTTGACTGTAGAGAATGTACAAGCAGAAGGGAAGCCTATAACTTCACATATTCACAGGTTCTAGGCACTTTAGTCTATGATTCTGTATTTTCTGATTAATTTGATTTCTTCCTTTGTTAGGCATGCAGCAGGTATGTGGGGTGTATGATATTGATATGTCTTATCTTACTAGAGACACTTGCCATCACTCTTTATATTCTCCTGCATAATATATACATCTGACTTTCACATTATTTGAATATCTAAGACCATCACTCATTGCCTTTATCCTGAACGTGTGTGTGCTCCCATCCATTCCTTTTATTCTCTGTCCAACACTTTCCCTGACTTATCATGCATACTACATTGTTTAAGCAGAAAATCAAGACATGGTTCCACAGGAATTAATTAGATGAGGAGGATTATACAGAAGAATATTAGGAATGAAAGCTCCTATAAATTCTGAAGCATAGGTTCACCATAGGTATTAAAACAGTGATAAATTCATCTTTGACAGAAATTCTTTATTCATCAGACTCATCTTCATAATTACCTGGTGACATCTCATTCCCATGCTTACATTTAAGGGCAACTAGAAACAGCTTGTTAAGTGACCAACCCAAAGTATACATCTTGTTATGATTATGGTTGTTATTCATTTTGCCCATTTAAAAATTGTCTCCACCTGCCAGTCTTATAACCCTTTGCTTGTGGTGACCTTTCTGACTTCTTCATGATTATGTATCCCTTTTCCTCAAGCCCTTTGTATTGTCTCCTTAGTCTGAATGAGGCTGTGGTGCTGCACCCTGTGATAAGTCTCTGTGCTCAGCTCCCATCATAGTCTCAGGTGCCATATTCCTATGACCCAGATCCTCATTTCCGTTCCCTGATCTGCAATTCCAACAGGTTGTGAATCCCAACTATTGTCTTGCTACAGCATCCCTATCCCCTCCACAGTGCTTAGTGAATTATGGTAATGACTAACATGTGACAGAGTAACTTACACAAAGGATTACACTTAAATAGACACAATAGAATGCCGACATTCTGCATGTATGAAACACCTTTTAGACATAATAAAATCTGTTTTTCTGTATCACTGAACACAGTATTTTCAAAATCTAACAGCTGGGAGGAATGCATTTAGCATCAGAGTTACAATGAAGAGAACTATCATATCACATCCCTGAGAAAATCTCAACATCCTGAAAAACAGTAGAATTATTATAAAATTATTTTAATGAAAAAGTCCATAGCACCATCTACTTTGTACTTTCTTCTTAAAGCTTAGGAGATGATGCTTCAAACAGGAAAGAGACCATTAACTAATTAGTGACAAAGTAAGATTACAATTATTTTTAAATTTGTGCTTTTCCATCCTCTCTGTGGTCATTCCATTATCCTCATAGCTCCCACTGTGTATCTGGAATATAAAGAGGACATGATGACCCTGAACTGCTCAAAAAATCTTGATGACTACCTGTTTTCCATGGGATAATACATAGATTCCTTAGCATAATTATTCAAGTTCTATACAATGTACTTCAGTATACATTGCTATGACCAGGTTCTCTGTGCACTTTATGGGAGGCACAGCTGAGATATAATTTCCTGGACAATGGCACTTGTTCCTTTCTTCCCCTGATTTACCTTGTACCTCCCATTTTTTTTGTTTTATTTAACCCAGCCTAAAACTCTATTTATTACATACGTATCTGCCTTGTTAATTGTCTGAGGAAAGAATAAAATCTTGAGAATGTCTTTTGCTCCTCTTGAAATTAGTAAAACTCCTGGAAAATAGACATTAAAACATTGAAATTGTAAGTGGGGCTTTTACCTTAGGAAATAAAACTGAAACAAATGCAAAGGGCATTTTTGTCAATTTCACACATTTGTTCATTATCATTACCACAATTTCCACTGAGAGCAGGTCCCAGTTAAGAGGGCTCCACCTTTATCTGCTTTCTCTTTATAACTGAACAGGATGGAACATGGACAGAATTGCACCTGCGAAAGGCACTGGGCAACACTACAACAAGAAAACCAACCCTACTGCCAAACCTATGCCCCCAAATGGCCATAACCCTGAAGAGAGATCCCCAATGCCAGGTTGTTTCAGAGTTAATGGCAGGTCCAAGGATTTCATTATCTTAGAAATAATAGTTTGCTATAATCAATAAAGGTTAAAATTGAACAAATGTCCTTTACAATTTCTTTCAAACAATATCTTATTTAATCATTATTATGATTGTAAAAACTGAAGTGCAGTAATCTTAATATGCTTTAAAAATTCAAGAGTTCATGAACAAGAGAAATAATTTAAAAACCTGTTTGATAATTCCACTTCTATCATGAGAATGTTGACCAGCTCTCCATTGAAACTGGTGAGAATTAGTTATTGAAAAATACAACAAAGTCTCTTGAAATGGTCCTAAGCTCATTCGTAAAATAAAGAGATATTTATATAAATAAACTCAGTAAGAACAACAAAAGTTTGTATTATTTGAATCATAACCCTGCTCCCATCCTCTACCATAGTAGTTGACTGAGATGAAAATTTTGCTCCAGACAGTTGCAGCCAAGAACACAGGAATCTTGCTCACTCTAGTCAAAGAGCTCTTTTCCCAGGATGATCAGGAAACTGGTATTTCTTATCCTTCCTTCCTCTAACTACTGCTGAAGCTACATTCCTGGAAAATAAAGCCAAGAGGTAGAGGGTCTATTCTTCTGTTCAGACTTCTCTGTGGGATAAGAAGGTCTATGTTGCATATGGTGTCGCTAAGAATACTGGGCTTCTGATGGCCCTTTCTCAGGGCTTATAAGGTAGTGGTTAAATGCTGATAGAAGCAAGTTAAGAAAATTGGAAGCTACTAGTAACATCTATACCAAGAGCTCAGTTTCTGAAGTTGTTCACCCAGAGAGAATCTTGCCACTTTCCCTACCCACAGCTCCAGAGCTATGGATTAGAGATTTTTCCTTGGAAGAAGAAGCAGACATACAATAAATAGCCCCAAAGTCCTTCCCCAAATAACTGGGAGAGTGTGGAGAAGTTCAAGCCTAAGGGTGCTCCCAAACACAATGGACATTGCAATGGCAAGGTGATTAAGATGAGACTAGTAAATTCACTAGACGTTTAAACTAAACTGTAAGCTGGCTAGTTTTCCAGAAAGAACAGAGAAAAGAGATAGCTCATAGGAGCCATTCTGGGATCAAAACAAGTTGCAAACACTGACGTCAGAAACTATTCCCTAAAATAAGCCCACATTTAATTGGATCAGTCAGTGAAGAATATGCTTCAGGGCATGGTTGAAAAACTAAAGCATTAGGCCAACACTATATAGTGCTGAATTGCGTGTTAAAGTCAGGGAAAGAGACAGTAGTTAAAAGCCCTGCCCACACTATTGTCATCATGTTATGACCATAGACATATCCAATCTAATGTCCCTGGAGGAAAAATATCAGAGCCTCAACAATGCAAGAGGGACATCATTAAAAGTCAATCATAAGAAAATCAATGAATAGGCCCAGCACAGTGGCTCACGCCTGTAATCCTAGCACTCTGGGAGGCCGAGGCAGATGGATAGCTTGAGCTCACAAGTTTGAGACTAGCCTGAGCAAAAGTGAGACCCTGTTTCTACATCTCTACTAAAAATGGAAAAAATGAGGCAAGAGGATGGTCTGAGTCCAAGAGTTGGAGGTTGCTGTGAGTTATGATGTCATAGCACATAGCACTCTACCTAGAATGACAGCTTGAGACTCTGTCTCAAAAAAAAAAAAAGAAATCAACAAATAAAAAAGGAATAAAACAATAACAACCCTTAAAAAGGTCCATTACACAGAGTTGTTACCAATATTGTCTAAATCATATGATATGCAAAAAAAAGAAAGTTATGATTCATATACAAGAAATTTTAAAAGTAGGAAAAATGAATAGCCTCTGACAGTAACCAAATATTAAAATGAAAAGGCAGAGACTTCAAAGTAGCCATTATAAACATGGTCAATAGAATAAATAAACCTTTACTTAAAAAGTAAAGGAAGGTATGATAACAATGTCACAACATATAGCATATCAATAAAGAGGTAAAAATTAAAGAGCAGATGGGAATTCCAAAGTCAAAGATTTCAGTCACTGAAATGAATTTTTAAAAATACAGTAGAGGGGTTCAATAGTTGACTTAAACCAGTAAAAGAAATTATTAGCAAACTTAAAATAAGATCAATAAATATTCTGCAATCCAAAGAACAGAGAAAAAGAAGAATATAGAAAAACGAAGAGCCATTCCATCAAACGCAAAAAGTTAGATAGAATCTGATTACCAAAAGTAGAGGAGATGAGGGAGCAAAAAAATATATATATTAAGAGAAATGATGGCTGAAAACCTTCCATTTTTTTAAAACATTAACTGACACATACAAGAACCTCAACAAACTCCAAGTAGAATAAATATAAAGAGACTCACAAAAAGACAAATCATAGAAAAATGCTGAAAGCTAAAAAATAAAGTTTTAAAGCTTTAAAGGGAAAGGGAAAAAAGTCATCACTTCTGAGTGAAACCTCCCAAAATGAATAGCTGAATTTTCATCAGAAACAGTGAAGGCCAAAAGAAAGTGGAAGAACACAAAAAGTGTTTCAAAACAAAAAGTCAACCAAGAATAGAACCCTATATCCAGCAAAGCTCTTCTGCAAAAATGAAGTTACAATAAAGATGTGCCAAAATGATAATAATGAAAGCAATATAGTTTTAGCACACCTGCCTTACAAGAAATATCAAAGGAAACTCTTTTATCTAAAAACAAATGATGCCACAAACTAATGTGAATCTACATAATAAAACAAAGAGCGCCAATAATGGTACTTATGTAATTATTTTCTTAAAACATAAATGTATGTTTCTTCTAGTTTTGTTTTACTTTTACGTGATTTATAAAGCAGTTCTATTAAACATACATATATAATCTATCTAGCTTATAACATATGGACATATAATACATTTTACAATAACAATACAAAAAAGATGGATGTGAGCAAAGTTGTACTGGGCTAAGGAAATGACCCCAGATGATAACTTACAAGAACAAATAAAAAGATCTGGAATGATAAATCAGAATTGATGACAAAAACTGTGAATACAGAGAATGCCAAAAAATGTATGCACATCCTAAGAAAGAAAAAGAAAACTGTATTAAAATAGTAATACTGAAGTCATGTTTGACTTCTGCAATTCCAAGAGATACAAGATATAATATACAAGATAAGAAACATTATTGGTATATATCGAGTAATACAGATTGTTTTCTTTCTTAAAATGCGTATACATTTTTGACACCCTTGTATATACTTTTTACTCTCTGCTTATTTAAAAGACATGAAAGTGTGAAGTAAAAATTTTAACAGTTTTGGCTCGGTACCTGTAGCTCAGTGGCTAGGTCACCGGCCACATACACTGGAGCTGTGAGTTCAAACCCAGCCCAGGCCTGCCAAACAACAATGACAACTGCAACAAAAAAATAGCTGGGCATTGTGGCGGGCACCTGTAGTCCTAGCTACTTGGGAGACTGAGGCAAGAGAATCACTTAAGCCCAAGACTTTGAGGTTGCACACTCTACTAAGGGTAACATAGTGAGATTCTATCTCAAAAAAAAAAAAAATTTAACAGTGTAATATAGGATTTGTTGCAACTACAGATTTAATATACATAACAATAATATTTCAAAAAGAATTACAATAAAACAGAATTATATAGATGTAATGTTTCTACAACATACTGGAATTAAGTTTATGCAAATCTAAAGGAGCTTCTGTTATCTATGGTAAGAATCAGTGCTAAGGAAATAAGAAAATTATTCAAACATACAGTGAAACAATCATTAATAAAATAATATGCTACATTAGAAAATGTAGCACTGAGCGGCGCCTGTGGCTCAAAGGAGTAAGGCGCCGGCCCCATATGCCAGAGGTGGTGGATTCAAACCCAGCCTTGGCCAAAAACCGCAAAAAAAAAAAAAAAAGAAAAAAGAAAATGTAGCACTTAATGAAAAAAAAAACAAGTAAATGAAGAACAGAAGAACTAAAAAGACATGAGACATGTATAAAACAAAAAGTAAACGGGAGACATAAACCCATCTAAGTGGCAGAAATGTCAGATAAAATTGTAGGAAAATAGACTGATGGAAAATCTGTCTATAAGAAACACTCTTTAGACTTAATGACACAAATAGATTAAAAGCAAAATAATAGAAGGATACGTCAGACAAATGGAAGCCACAAGAGGGCTAGCGTGACTATACTAATATTAGACAAAAACATATTTTTTAAAAAGTTACCAGAGATAAAGATGAATATTGTATAATAATGAGAGAGTCAATACTTAAGGAAGATATGACCATCATAAGCATATATGCAATTATACGAAGCAAAACCTGAGGAGAAGAAGGGAGAAATCGATAATTCTACAATAATATTTGAAGATTTTAATACCACACTTTGAATGATGTATAGAACAACTAGACAGTGAAAGAAGAAAAATGTTTAGCCACACTATGAACAATCCAACTTAACAGACATCCATAGACTATTCAACTAAACATCCCCACGATACACGATCATCTCAAATGCACACGGATCTTCTTTAATATAGGCAATATGTTAACTCACTTTAAAATCCTTCCATATATTAAAAATAATAAAAATGACACAAAGTTTGTTGCTTGATTACGTGGGATGAATGTAGGAATCAATAGCGAAAAGAAATTTGAAACATTCATAAATATATGGAAATTAAACAACAAACTACTAAAACACCAAAGTGCCAAAGAACAAAACACAAGGGGAAATACGAACTATTTTGAGAAGGATAAATATGAAAATACAACATACCAAAACTTAGGCCATGCAACTAAAGCATTCAGTAGAGGGAGATCGTTATAAATGTCTGTAGCATATCGAGATCAATAAGCTAAACTTCTCCTTTAAGGAAAAGAAGAGCAAACTAAACTACAGCAGGTGATAGAAAGAAAATAATAAAAATTAAACCAGAAATCAATGAAATAGAGAATCGAAAAATAGTAGAGAAATATCAATGGAATGAGAGACTAGGGAAACTGGGAGATGAAAATCAAATAGTACACAATTTCAATTAGAAGTTTTTTTGAAATGTATTTCACAGCAAGATGAATGTAGTTAATCATAGCACCATATATTTTGAAATTTCTAAGACATTAAATTTCAAATGTTCTCATCACAAAAATAAGTATTTGCTTTGATAAATGTTCTATAGCTTTATTTCATTATTTTACATTATATTTATGAATCATAATATCATTTTGTACCTCATAAATATATATAATCAAAAGTGTCAATTTATAATAAAAAGTTAAGAAAAATGAAACCAAAGCTATTTTTAAAAACATCAACAAAATTGGCAAACTTTTAGCTAGATTTACCAAGAAAGAAAGACAGAAAGCTAAAATTATTGAAACCAGAAATAAAAGAGGGAATATTACAGAAATGAAAAAAATTAACAAGAAATATTACAAATACCTGTATGCAACTAAGGTAATTTAGATCAAATGGACAAATTCCTAGAAAGACACAAACTACCAAAACTAGCTCAAAAAGAAATAGTCCGTGTAGCTAGATCAATAATAAGTAAATAGATTTAATTAATGATTTACAAACTACTCATGAATAAAAACTCAGTCCCAGATGGCTTCAATGTTTGATTCTACCAAAAATTTAAAGAAAGATTAATTGCAATCCTCCACAAACTCACCTGAAAATAGAAGAGGGCATTTCCCAACTTATTCTATGAGGTGAACATTACCCTGATACCAAAATCAAAATCACATTGCATGATAAGAAAAGTAAACACAGCTATCTCTATCTCTTATGAATATCAATATAGGTATCTCAAGAATAGTACGTCCTGCAACATAAAAAATAAGTAAAACCATGACCAAGTGAGATTTATCTAAGGGAAGTAAAATTGGTTTAGCATCTCCAAATCAATTAATGTAACATACCATGTCAATAAAATAAATGACAGTAACTGCATGGTTATTTCAACTAGCATTAAAAAATTAAAAAAATTCAACAAACCAGAATTAAAAGGAAATTTCTTCCACCTGATAAAAGGCATCTAGGAAAACCCCAGAACTATTATAATATCATACTTCAGCTTCTTCCCTGAAAGCAGAAACAAAGCAAGAATAGTTCCTCTCCCCGCTTCTATTCAATGTTCTACTTAATTTTTTAGCCAGGGTAATTAGACTAGGAAAATAAATGAAATAAATCAATATTGGAAAGAAAGCATAAACAATCAATTCACAGATGACATGACTATGTAAAACTTATTAGAACTAATAAACAAGGACAGCACTATTTCATACTATGGGATTAATATACATGATCAATTATATTTCTATATCCTTATAATGAAAAATCCAAAAATGGAATTAAGGAAATAATTTAGATTATAATATAATAGCATCAAAAAGAATAAAATATGAATAAATTTAACAAAGTTAGTGGAAATTTAAAATTCTAAAACATTGATGAAAAGGTAAAAATCTGAATAAATGAAAATAGTTTACATTAATAGCTTGGAAGACTTAATGTTGTTAAGGTGGCAATACCCCCCAAATAGACCTATGGATTCAACACAAACCCTATGAACGTTTATAGCTGGATTCCATGTGGAAATTTGTAAGCTAACTAAATTTATATGGAATTTCAAGAGGGCTAAAATAGTCACACAAATACACACAGAGAAACATATAAAACGTCTTGGAAAAGAAGAACAAAGTAGGAGGACTCACTTCCTCATTTTAAAACTTACTACAAAGCAATAGAAATTTAAACCAAAAAAGTGTGTTATTGACATTAGGCCAAACATATACATCAACAGAATAGTTTTGGGAATCCAAAAATCAATCCACACATTGATGATCAACTGACTTCTGAAAAGGGTGCCTGGGCCACTCAATGAAAAAAGACTTTTCAATAAGTGGTGCTGGGCCAACGAGATAGCCACAAACGTATGAATGACATTGGACCCTTACCGCATATCAAGAAGTTAATTGATGACTTCGTACTGAGCCTCAGAGTCAAAACATTCTCTAATAGACATACTCATATTTGACCATGTGAACGTTACTTTCTTGGCATTATTATTATTAATATTGCTTAATATTTTGATGCAGTAACCATCTGTTTTCTTTTCTGAATGCATTTCTCTTTGTTCATTCTTTACGTGGTTTTTGCTCCTAGTCCTTATCTTAAACATTGTCATTGTTATTAAATTTTAAGCCTTTTAAATTCTGTGAAGGCAAAAAGTGGAAACCTAATTAACACGTGTGTATGTAAAAATTAAAAAATTAAAATAAATTTTAAAAATTAACACAAAATCGATCAATACCTGGATGTAAGAGCTAAAATTTTAAAACTCCTAGAGGAAAACATAGAAGAAAGTCTTCATGAAAAGGAAAATATTGATAAATTGCACCAAAATGTGTGCTTCAATGGGCACATCAAAAAGGTGAAAAGAGGCCTGATAGCGGGGTTCACACCTTTAATCCCAGCACTCTGAGAGACCAAGGTGGGAAGACAGATCACTTGAGCCCAGGAGTTCCAAGTTGCACTAAGCAATGATTTGCACTTCAGGCTGGGTGACAGAGAAAAGCCTGGTCTCAAATAGAAAAAAAAAAAAAAAAGCAAAAAAACCCACAGAATGAGAGAAAATATTTTTTCAAATCATCTAATAAGGGACTTGTATATAAAGTATCTAAAAACTAATACAACTCAATAATAAATAATCCAAGTAAGAAGTAGACAAAGGATCTCAATAGATACATTCAACATCATTAGGCGATCAGGGAAATACAAATCAAAACCACAATGAGAAATCCCTTCACCCCCACTAGGATAGCTAGAATCTAAAAATCCAATAATAATAAGTGATGATGAGGTGCCAGGGAGATCAAAACCTTCATATATTGCTGGTAGGAAACGCAATCACTTCGGAAAACAGTCTAGCAGTTCCTTCCTCAAACAGTCACAAATAGTTTTACCATATGAACCAGCAATTTCACTCCTACTTATATACCCAAGAGTAATTAAAACATATGCCCACACAATCACTTGTAAACAAATATTCATAGCACCGTTATTTCTATCAGCTAAAATGTAGAAGCAACCCATATGCCGCCAGCTGACAAATGGATAAGCAAAACAGGGCATAGCCATACCAAGGATTATTATTACTTCGTCCTTAAGAGAATGTGGAGCTGGTAGATGCTACAAAATGAATGAACCTTGAAAACATTATGCTAAGTAAAAGAAATCCATCACAAAAGATCACATATTTTATAATTGCATTTATAGGAAATGTCCAGAAAAGGCAAATCTATGGACCCTGAAAGTAGATGAATGGTTGCTTAAGGCAAGACAGTTTAGTGGCAGGACCATAGGTGGGGTTCAGCTGAAGTGTACAGGTGATGAAAATGATGAAAATTGAACCTGTTTGAAAATTAACTGTGGTGATGGTTACATGTACCTATGAATATACTACAAACCACTGAATTTCATGCCTTAAATGAATTCACTTATATGTATTTTATATCAATTAAAGTGTTTTAAAAAGTTTTAGAAGTCAGGCGGGGTGGCTCACACCTGTAATCCCAGCACTCTGGGCAGCCAAGATGGGCAGATTGCTGCAGCTTAGGAGTTTGAGACCCGTCTGAGCAAGATCAAAACTCCATCTCTAAAAACAGCCGGGTATTGTAGCAGGCACTGTAGTCCCAGCTACTCAAGAGGCTGAGGCAAGAGGATCACTTGAGCCCAAGAGTTTGCGTTTGCTGTGACCTATGACACCAGGGCACTCTACTGAGGGTGACATAGTGAGATTCTGTCTGAAAAAAAAAAAAAAAAAAGTTCTTAGAATGTCAAATCTGTTCCCTACAAATTAGCAAGTTAAGCAGAATTCTGCCAAGTGTTGAATGTTTCACGGCCAAAGGTGGTTAACACTCCAGAGATGATGCTGTTCGTCAAAAGCAGAATAATGCCCATGTTGACCTCAGACAATGTATTGAGGAACAGCCATTGGACAAGTATCTACTGAGGAGAAACTTGTGTCCAGTACTATTCTGGATGGAATCCTGCCAGTAGTTAGGGTTTTGTCCCCTCAGAATCTCATGTTAGGAGGTAATCCTCAGTGCAGTGGTGTAGGCGGTGGTGCTCATGGGAGGGGTTTGGGTCATGGTGCAAAGTCCTCGTGAACAGACGGGTGCCCTACCTCAGGGGTAAGTGAGATCTCTCTATCGGTTACTAAGAGAGGCAGTTGTTACAATGAACTTGAACGGCCTCTTCGCCTATGGGCCATGACAATGGGCTCTGCTTGGTGTCTGTGGTAAATGTATCTTGCTCTGTAAACCTATATCTGGGACTATAAGCATATCTTTCTCTTTCTCAATAAACTTTCTTTCATGTTTGCCTTAAAAACATAAATAAATAAAATTGAAATGAACCTGGCACCTTCCTTATCCCTGTGTCCTTTCTCATGCTGTGGTCTCTGCACACACAGCCTTCACCTCCAGCCCTGAGTGGAAGTGGCCTGAGACTCTCACCAGGGGCCTGGGCTTCCAGCCAGCGGGATCGTAAGCCAAATAAATCCATCTTTCTTTATAAATTACCCAGCCTTGGGTATTCCATTATAGCAACACTAAACAGACTAAGAAAAGAATAGAAGTTGAAAAATGATGTATATCCCTTGACCTCAAGCAATTTCCAAACATTTCCTCAATTCCTCTTGTGCTTTAATAGGTATCAAATTAATTATAAGTAAATTAAATTTTAGGCAAACACACAAGAAAGAGAATACATAACTGATGTAATTATTACACATTTTAACAATATTTAATCCATAATTTCCATATAATCTTGAAGGAACTTCTAGGAAGATATGACGATGAATAAAGTAAGTAGATGAGATAAAACTAATGGCTTGCTGCATATATGGATCAAGGAAAAATGCATCTAAAAACTAATGTGTGAATAAACCCTCATGTTTAAAATCAGGTGGCAAGTTAAAGAAATTGACCACTTTAAATCCAGAAGTGCAGATTCTGGATTTAAAGTACTCCAGAGTGCAGTGCAGCAAAAATGTTTTAGTATTCTGAGTGTGC
The DNA here is from genome assembly GCA_963574655.1 of Perodicticus potto. Lineage (NCBI taxonomy): Eukaryota > Metazoa > Chordata > Mammalia > Primates > Lorisidae > Perodicticus > Perodicticus potto. The sequence continues at coordinate 25,535 of CAUYRH010088642.1, forward strand.
AATTTATTCTTATAGCGGGAATCTCTGTAGGAATGTTTTAATAAAAACATTTTAAATATGCATGGGGGTATTTCTGAGTCCTCACAATTCTAGTACGGTCCATGGAAAAGATGTTGTAAGTTCTAGAGAGAACAATTGAGTGTTGGCTTTTTCATCAGAAAGGTTGGTTTTTATGCTTTATAGTGTTTAATGTGTAATAAGCTTTGCCAGTGGAATGAAATGTCAGATGCTTTATAACGTGGAGAGCTCACTCTTACACTCATTCATGCTGACCTCTCAAACAAACTGCTCACGTCTCACAGGAATGTAAGAGCTAACGTTCTCACATCTTTTAAAAACATTAATAATTCTGTGGCAAAATTGAGAGGCTGCAGGAGTCAGAGACGGATTTGAATTCTGAGTAAACAATGGTAAATTTCTTGTCCTTGGAGCTTAGTTTCCTGCTCTGTAAAACGAGGCTAATCACCTCTCCCTATATCTCAGAGCTGTTAGTTCTAAGGTTAGATCAAATGAAAATGTCAGGTAAGGAAGTGGAGTAGCGTGCAATAAAACAGTGGTCCCAACCTCCTTGGCAAAATGGATGTGGGGAATAGAAGCCAGCTTTTCAGTGCTTTCGTGGCAGTTTCAGGATATTCCGCCTTGGAATTTAATCCAGAATGTATGGAGATTGGGAGCTGTCTCATGCACACTTTTAAGGCACAATCATTTGTAATCTCCCAGAAATTAATCCTCTCCTAGCAGGGACAAAGTCGTTTCACCTGGTTTATTCACAAATGGGCCACAGATCCGCTCCTTCCCACTTTGGGGGTCTTTTGTGCTTGGCCAGTAATGCTCAAATTCTTTCAAAAGCTGAGGCAGGTCCAGCTGGGAGAGAGAAGGCCTTGGCCCAGTTTCTTTTGAAATCTCTGCTAATGTTTGAAACATGTCAGTGTTCACTCGTCACCCCCATAATTCCAGCTTGGCTTTGAGTGCAGTCACTTTATCTGCTGAGTTGAAAACACATTGTCATTCTCCCCTGAAGTGACAGATTGAGTTGGGTGAGCAGGCTGAATATGTCACACAAGTAAGCAAGTTTTGCAACCCATTCTGTGTCACTGAAATATGCTGCCATTGGTGACTGTTTTTCTAAAAGAAATCTGTGGAGTGGCTCTCATAGTTGAAAACTCTGGCCAATGATCCACCTTTAGAAAGCCACTCACCTCTGTGTTTAAGAGAAGCGTGTACTGTGCGTTCATCTCCTCAGGGCTGAGCAAACAGACATGAGTTAAAAGCATGTACGTTAAGGCAATTGATAATTTCAGTTGCATCCTACCAAACATTGCTTAGTTCGGGTGACATTTTTTGGCTAGCCAGTACTGTGTCTACTCATATTCAAAAGCAACCTTCTTGACCCTGGTAGTGAAAGCAGAAAGCTGTGCAGACATAGCAGCCGGTCATCCATGCATTTACCAACGCAGAATGACCAGGTCAGTTTTCCTGACATGTAATCAGTCAAAGACTTGAACAGTTCTGCATCTGTGGTGTTGGTTTGCAACAAAAGTGCAGATAACATACTGTCATGCCCATCCTCCTAAAAAAATATGCTGCACAGGGCAGTGCCTGTGGCTCAAAGCAGTAGGGTGCTGGCCCCATATGCCGGAGGTGGCGGGTTCAAACACAGCCCCAGCCAAAAACTGAAAAAAAAAAAAAAACTGCTGTGCAAAAACAAGCATTGTGGCTTTGTTATCAGCCTTGGTAGACTCCTCAACCTGGGCTGTGCACCATGGTGATTCATTGTGCTCAATATGCTCGGCTATTTCATCAGTTCTTCCAGTTCTGGTGCAAGCTGTAAGAGCAACACATGTCACCTTTGGAACTGCAGGCTCTCCTAAAAGATCATGGCAAATGTCCTTCACAGAAGGCAGGGTCAGCTCTTCACCAGTAGTAAAGGGCTCCTTAGCTTCAGCAATGCAGTTAGCCCCTAAGACTGAGGCCGCCAGTGCAGACTCAAATTGATGAAGGGGTGACCTGCAAAAATTGCTTCTGTCCTTCATGTTGACATTTTTTTTCTCCTTATCTTTTAATGCAGGGTACTTGATCTCCAAGTGGCAAAGCAGTTTTTAAGTTTTCCTAGCTTTGCCGGATGACAGTTGCCACATCTTATAGTAAGTGGGTTAGGGGCAGCACCTGTGGCTCAAAGGAGTAGGGCGCCGGCCCCATATGCCAGAGGTGGTGAGTTCAAACCCAGCCCCAGCCAAAAACTGCAAAAAAAAAAAAAAAAAAAAAAAAAAAAAAAGAAGAAAGAAAGAAAAAGAAAGTGGGCTTGGAGAACGTGATCAACTGTTGCAATGAACTCATAGTTCAAGCAGGACTCTTGATATTGTGCTGGCAGTCTTAAAGTCTTCTTCTGTCTCATCATTGGGTCCCTCTTTCTAAAGAAGCTCTCCAGTAACGTTTGTTGTTTGCTCATTTTTGCTGGGGTTAGCTTGTGGTTACCAAAACTGTGACCAAGTCAAGAGCACAGTGCAGGAAAGAGGCATAGACACAAGTGGTAAGTAAAATAATGGGAGGGCTGCATGCAGACTAAAATAAGTGTCAGATTCTGCCTTAACAGCTGCCACCAGATGCAGCTTACCATGGGAGGAAGCTGCTTACTTGACACAATGGAGCCTGCCACCAGATGCAGCTTAATTGTTACTTGCTACTCACTGATAAGGTTTTGAAAAGAGTCTGCAAACAATTGATTTATTATGGCCTCTGTGCAGTCAAAGCTCTCTACTAATGACAATCTGTGTTTGCAGCCACTCGCCTGTGCAAGACTCACAGCCTCAGCTTCCACTCAGCCCAGCAGGCATTAGATTCTCAACCCAGATCTCTCTTACACACAGTTCGGGGCTAGGGCTCCCATGAGAATGTAGTGCCATGCGGATTTGATGGAGGTGGAGCTCAGGCGATGATGTGAGTGGTGGGAAGTGGCTGTGAACACAGACGGAGCTTCGCTCACTCACCAGCCACTCACCTCCTGCTGTGTGGACCAGTTCCTAACAGGCCAATGACGAGTACCACCAGCTCACAGCCAGGAGACTCAGGACCACAGTAATCAAATATAGAAGACATTTATTTTTTTGCAATACACCATAAGAAAGTATTAATTCCAAAATACATAGAAGGAGCTGGGGTTGATCTTTGAAATCTTCAAACTACAAATGAATTAAGTAAATATTTTCATGTGAAATGTTTTCTTTGAACCCAGAAAATAATTTTTCACCATTGTTCTTCTTATTGGTTCCTTATACCATATACATCACATTAAAATCTGTTTGGGAATCTCGTGGATTGCTGTATAAGGAAAAGTAATGTTTGCTTCCTCTTTGGGGCTGCTATTTGAGAATGGGGGAAAGGTACAAAATAATAAGCTTAAAACATTTCAGTTGAATATGACACAAAGGAAAATAACTATTGATTCTATTAAATTGTTGCTGTAATAAGCCGATCCTAAATTGTCAGTTGCTTAACACAGGAAACATCTATTTCTCCCTTATGCTAAGACTGATGGTCGCCCATAATAGGGTCATTGACAGACCTAAGAACCTTCCACTTCTTCCATTTTTGAAGGCTACCATTCTGTAAGGCTGCCGGGCCCTCCCATGAGTAATTTTTACCTGCATGGCAAATGTGGGGCGGGACCTGGGAAGGTTTTTCTGAGCGAGAACAGAAGAAAGTGCACATCTTCCCACACACGCCTCGGACCAGAGCTCCATTACATGGCCACACCTGAAGCAAAAGCAGCTTCTGATGTAGCTCAGCCTTTACCCCAGAGAAGAGGCAGAGGCATTTAACGGCCTGTGGCACTCCACCATTCTTACCATAGCACCATTTCTTTAGCATCTGAAAAGTCCTGGGATGGTACTGGCTTTGCTGGCCTCAGGAGCAGCTTGATTTAGGACAAAAATATCCCATAACTGAGTGGCTCTTCTCCTCTCAAACTAGTCTGTATTCTTTGTATTTGGCCTCTGATGACAAGGCAGATGAGAGCAATTCTCATTCCTCATTGCCCACAGTGCGCGCCCACGCACATGTACACATATACACTCTCATGCACACACACACACAAATGCACACACATACACACAAATGCACACATATAGACTCATATACACACATGTACACACACACATGCACAAATACATACATAACACACACACACATATACACACAAATACACTCAGGCACACATATACATGCACACATATACACAAACGCACACATGTACACACATATGTACACACATGCACACACATACACCCACATAAATACATGCAGGCACACAAATACACACATGTACATGCATGTACACACATACATACGTACACACATGCACACACATACACACAAATACATATACACACACACAAATACACTCAGGCACACATATACATGCACACATATACACAAACGCACACATATACACACATGTACACACATGTACACACATATGTACACACATGCACACACATACACACAAATACACTCAGGCACACATATACATGCACACATATACACAAACACACACATATACACACATGTACACACATACATATGTACACACATGCACACACATACACACAAATACATATACACACACACAAATACACTCAGGCACACATGTACATGCACACATATACACACGCACACATACACATACACGCACACACACATACACGTGAATTCACACAAACACTAGTTCATACAAGGGCACAGAGCATGAATGTCATTGAGCTGGCCTTCATCCCTGTCCCTGACCCTTCTCTGTGGACACAGGAATTTGAAGAGCTGATTGGCCTTGGACATGGGCTACTCATGAGTAGTCTCCGAAATGTAGGAATTAAGACTAAGAGTCATTCCCCAGAGAAAATTCAGAATATTATCACTGGTGACAGGAGGAATGGATGCCTAGTAGACAGAAAAAGCAGATGTCCTCTAGACCTGACCTGCTACCCTCCTTTGCCATGCTTCTTTGTCATAGGTAGTGAGCATGACCTTCCCGAGGTTACTGGGAAAGCACTCAGGCACAGATTCAATGTCACAGCTCTCCCCCGCAGAGCCCTTGAGCTACTTGGGAGCTGCATCATTAAAGTTATTTAGTTGTTCTCTATGCATTTCCCCTTCGTTCCTACTGTCAAATCCCAACTCTATCTTATGGTCGTGCCTGCCAAGAAAGAGCACCTCCTTGGTCCAAGAGCGAGAATGTTCCCCATGGGCAGGGATGACCGTTGGCCAGTCACCCTGGTCTGATCAGCCAAGACTCTGGATGACAGTTGGGCTCCTTCCACTCCTTCCTAAGCAGTTGGCCCAGAGGCAGGGCACCCACGGAAAGGACAGGGCATGTGGCAGCCCCGCCAGTGCAGCATACCTCACATCTGGGAGTTACTCCGCTGGGGGCACTCTTCTCCGTTTGGTGAAGTTAGACCACCTATCAAGTTTACGAGCATTGGTCTCAAGTGTAGCAACCCTTGTCTTGGCCAAGGAGAGTATTCAAGCAAAATTTTTTGATCACAGTGGACTTTTGCCTAACATAAAGAATGTCCCAGCTATTAGCAAACAGATAGATTATTCAAATGGAGAGCTGTGCAGGAGTTTAGAACTGCAAGGAATCTTCCTGTCTCAGGCAAACCAATGTCTAAACAAGTGACAGGACCCATGTGGCCAAACACAATTCACCGATTAGCAGCTGAACGTGTCCGAACCCAGAACTCAGAACTCAGAGCACTGGTAAAAATCTTCCCTACCTCTGTGTCACATGCAGTGTGTCTGGCTGACCGGCTAATTTAGGGACCATTCCTCTTTGGGGCCACTGTCTTTTCAGTCTGAGTGTCAGGTGCAGGAGAGAGGAGGCAGCACAGCTGAGCAGAGAAGTGGCCCCCGTGTCTATCAGCGTCTCTTGCTCCTGCCCACCCACAAGTGTCCCTCAGACCAGGCGGGCACTCAGGAGATTAAATGAAAGTCACATCAGCTTATAGCACAGGAAGCAGAAGGCGATAAGGGCTTATATTTAGACAAGAAAGGGGGAAAGTAACGATCAGGCAAAGAGAAAATCTTACAGTCAAAAACCAAAAACCTATTAAAAGTCTAAAACAAGGTTTCCTGAAGACAGCTTGAGAGACGATCTTGTCCAAACTTTTCATCCCAGGGTGAGGTCACTTGCTCCCCAGGGCTGTTAATTTAACACACACACACGTGCAGTTTATTTTACAGCCCTCGTATTTCTTATTGTTTTCGGCTGAAGGTCACCATGCATTTGCATTTAGATATCACTTCGGTTTCAATTTAGCATAACATGATATTTAGTCCTTATGTAGCTAAAGTTATTGGGTGCAAAGTGTTTAAACAGAAATGCCATGAGTTGCATATTCAGGAAGAACATTTAGCAGCAGCGAGGAGACAGAGCCTCGTTTCCTGCCAACCTAGAAATCTAATGTTCAGACAGTTTCACGATAAGAAAATAACTTTCCCAACCTTGATCGAAAGGCCTGCAGTTTAACTCACGGATAGACAAGAAGTCACCCCAACTCACCACAAGAGCAGGAGGAAGGCTTTTTCAGAAGTACGCACAGCGGTTGGAGAGTTTTACTGGCAGATAAAGAGACGCATTTCAGAATTATCCATGATCAGAGGCTGGTATTTTGTAGGCTGGACTCTTTGTAAAAAATGTCATTGCATATAATTTACTGGTTGTTTCACATACATTTGAGACTGAAACTTATACTTCATTATTTTAAGTAAAGGTACCTGATGAGGACAAACTTGAGGAATTTTTTTAAATCCTTACTATTTCAAGATTTAATAAACTTACATTTAATTGCTTCATACTTTTTTTTTTTCCTTTTATAGCATCAGAAACAACAGCTACCCCCTGAGAAACAACTCTTTTGAAACGGGAGTTGATGTGTGAGCCTCACTTCAAGGGGAGCACATCCGTTCCCCTCAGGCCCACCAAGTTCTCAGATTCTGACTTGGTACAATTCCTCCAGATCCACCTCTACCAATAACCTCTCTTTATAAAATGTCAAAGTTTCTGGGGATGAGGTTTAAAAATTACCCAGGGGGGACAGGGATCCTGTCTGAAAGCAAGAGGCTTGAGATCCTAATTCTTTCCTCTAAAGCTAGGAATTATTAGAATATGTCTGATGGGCTGAGTAGTTTCCAAGTATTTCAACAGTCAGTGAAGGAGACCAGCGTCAAGCTTCCCCTAAGGTTGGGAGGAGGTCACCACCTGCGGCTGGCTCTGAACTCAGCATGTGCCAAGTGGCAGAGCCTACATCTGCCTCTCATCCCCACTCCACTATCAACAACCCTGATGTGGGGACATGGCTTAGGGAGAATAAATGTCTGGGTGAGGTCACAGAACATCTCGGTGGGGCTCAGATCACCCCTCGTCAGAGGTACCTTCTCCTTCCCAAGGGAACTGCACGAAAGCCGTGGGCATTAGGATCTACGGCCTGTCCTGCCATGGCCACAGAATCTTCGGGCTCTGTGCCCACGTGATTTCAAGGCGGTGTCTCCCTCAGCTTCTACAGTCCTTGTGTTCAGTTTGACTGGGTTTAGCAGCATCAAGACGGACCAACCCTGAGTCCACCAGCAGAAAGGTCAGATTTCAGAGCATTCAGTGGTCATTTTGGTCTTTATTTTTCTCTCCAGGATGTGAGTACCTGAAATTCTGGTTTGAACTAGAGCTTGCCCTTTACACAGGAAGGAGGGAACCCAGGACAAAGAAGAAAAGTGGGCCCAACAGTTGCAGATTCTGGAGTCATTTATCCTGCAGGCTAAGAGAAAAGTTACTCGATTTTGTTCCTGAAACAATGAAGCAGAACAAATACAATGGCACAAGGGGTTTCCAATCTCGTAAGGTGACTTCAGCTATTCACATCTCATTTTTTTTTTATTTTATATTGTTTTTATTGTTGGGGATTCATTGTGGGTACAAGAAACCATGTCACACTGGTTGCATTTGTTGGGTAAAGTCCCTCTTACAATCGTGTTTTGCCCCCAAAAGGTGTGGCACACACCAAGGCCCCTTTTAATATCCCTAAATTTAAAATGTAAATAGCCCAATCCTCCCACAATTTGAGATAGATTTCTGGACCACGTGATTTCTTTAATTCAGGTTCTGAGCCTTAGTCCTCCCTGACAGGATGCAACTCCTCAGACTTGCTTCCTCCTGAGGACACTCCATGCTGTAATCGCCTGGGAAGCATTCCAGGGAAACAAGGCCAAGTCCAGATTGTTAGCCAAACAGAAAACAAAGCAAGAACAAAATGAATGCTCTAAAAATGCTGCTTATTGAGTAGAGGACTCAATGAAAGTGCTTTTCTAAAGTCTGAATTTTAAACATAAACAGATCTTCAAAATTCCCCTCTGAGATTCTTTCAGTATCTCTCGAAACTCAAAGTTTATTCTTTGAAAAATCAGCCCAACGAATAGCACCTTGAACCTCAAAAGAATGCTTTAAGATTCTTTCTCCTTAGGCATGGCATTTTGTTAAGGGGATAAGATAAAAGATAGTGAAGGTAAGTTTGCCTTAAGTCCTCAAAGAACATTGCTGAATTCAATTATTAGTTTTTGTAAAGAGTTTATGTTCATATTTGAGATTAGTTTAGAATGGAGAATAAACAATTTTAGATTTAATAAGCCTGAGGCTTCAGAAAATGGCATGGTAATTTTTAAATTTGTTTTGATTTTTTGTGATTTTTAATTCTCTACACCTTTCCAGAAAAGACTTTAAGATGATGGACAGAACTTGGCTGAAGCATTCATGCAGTATCTATATCAAGAAGAAGAATATTAAATGAACTCCCTTTCTGCTTCCTCCAAACTCAAAACTAACAAACTCTCTTGGCAGAGTTTGAAGGTTAATTCAAATGCATGTGCCCACACAGAGTGCCCACCACGTACCAGGGACTTCGGGGGCAGAAAATGACGAAGTCTTCATTCTTCATATTGAGCTCCTCATAAGACCTGATGAAATAGCTAAAATGTAGGCAATGTTTGTTGGAAATATGAGCAGAGGCAAATTCTTTGAGGTGAGAGTGGGGGAAATATGATCAGGGAATAACTGAGAAAAGTAGAGAGTCGATTCTTAAGAACATTATCCTCCAGCCCAGTTTCAATATTACCATCTACGCAGGAAGAAGATGGCGAGGATGGGTGCAGGGGTGTCCTCAGGACAGGCATGAGCAGATGTAAGCACCACGACAAGAGCTCAGGGGCCCGGAGTCCCAAGGGAGGAGGACTTGGGAAGATGTCCTCATCTCTGAGCTTATAAATCCATCAACCCGACCCCATTTGATTCTTGCAGTAGAACCAGTGGTGGAGACCCTGAGAGCACAGAAGAATTGCTGTCTTATGTAATCAATAACAGGACTGTATCTAACCCCAGGCGTAGGACTCTGAGTCTTGCACTGCACTGCAAATAGGTGAGGCGGAGCAAAGATTCGTTAAGAATATTAAAGCAGCTGGGCTCAGTGGTTCATGTCTGTAATCCTAGTACTCTGGAAGGCCGAAGCAGGCGGATTGCTTGAGCTCAGGAGTTCAAGACCAGCCTGAGCAAGAATGAGACCCCCATCTCTACTAAAAATAGAAAAACTGAGGCAAGAGGATCTCTTGATCCTAAGATTTGGAGGTTGCTGAGAGCTATGATGATGCCATGAAACTCGATCCAGGATGACAGTGTGAAATTCTGTAACCACAAAAAAGAGAATATTAAAGTAGAAGCAAAGGGATTTTGGGCCTTCCAGATAATAAATAAATATTACAGAAGAGAAGGCTCCTCCCTCCCAACCCCGCTGCTTTGAGTTGACAAAGCGGATACTCCCATCCACAAAGGTGAAGACGGAGTTCAACGTGCTCTTTAGTACCCACGGGGAGAGACGGACCCCCACACGCGGAACCCGACCCCATGCACAGAGACGGGTCCCACTCACGGAGACAGGACCCCACGCGCTGGCGGAGGTGGGGCTTGCAGCGCCCAAACCCCGACCGTGCTTGGCCCAGCACCTTCGTTTCTGCTGCTTCTCCCAGAGAGCGGGAGATCAGACACCGCTTGGCAGGTGCAGCCGGAGCCGCAAGCTCAGAGGACAGTCCTCTCCCGGTGCGAAGTAATGCCAAGTCTGTCTCTTCCAGGTCACCTGCAAATAACAACTTTTCTTTGTAACATATGGAAGAATGAAGCTAACACATAGGATCATGTCTCTACTCTCAGGCTGTATTTTCTTTTCAATTTTGTCTAATCTGGAGAGACAGGAAAGAAGGAGGTAAATGCTTCATTTTTAGACCCAGGTTTTTCCTAATAATAAACATGCATATAGCTTTGGAAATAAAAATGTACCATAATAAAATTTTGTGAAGTCTCAAGTGTTATAAAAATCAAGATCAGATAGTGTGTTCAGACCCATAAGGCAGTACATTGGGTGTGTCAGGGCAAATTTCTCAGATACTCTGAGGTGCCCAGAGGGTATGGTTTAGGAGGCGTGGAGCACCAAATGTCACTGAATTTCTGTGTGACATTAATAGGTGTGCTTTTCTCCTCCCCAGCCCCTATTAAAAGATCGCTAATTCTTAGGAGAGGGTTTACTTTATTTTGAAAGATTTCTCATAGTATTCCCTGTTGAATGATTCCATCACACCCTTTCCCACATTAGATACCAAAGGCCTTAAGAGACAATGAAAATTGTCATTATCTGTTTAAAAATAGCATAACCTTATCAATCTACTGATGTTTGTGCAGTAGACTGCCCCTATATACATTGCCATATTTAATACTCATAATAGCCTCTGGGTCATTATCTCATTTTAATTTATAAGAAAGGAAAACATTTCAACATTATTTAGGGAACTATTTCAATATTTTATGTTCATAAATTGATTTGGAGAATCACCTACCCTTGAATTACTGCTTACAAATTATTGAAGTAACTTGGGAGCGCCCGCTAGGCAGGCCAGTTCCCAGCCAGGCCAAGAACAGCCACAGCAATCCAGCAGCCTCTTCTGCCATGAGCTGGAAGCGTACTTCATGAGATGAGAAATCATTACCTGTGTAACAGCAAAATGGAACAACATGTATAGTAGCACAGTAAATAATTCAGATAATAAAAGTTTTAGGGTATGAAATGATAGACAAAAGGATAAAGAACTGTGGGATAGCAAATGGGGTCCAAATCTGAACTTCACTACTTAACACCAAGGTGAGTTGTGGGCCTCACTGATTCAAATGGAACAGGAGGATCGTACTCAGCCATCACCAAAGTCCCCTCCCAGGGGTGGCAGACTTCTTGTTCTATGTGGGACCCGAGTTGCTCACTGCACGTGGAGGGGGTTTGGGTACTGAAACGATCCCAGTATAAAAGGCCTGAAAAGCATGTGGTAATTTGAGATGCAACAGAAATTTCAGTTCTGACATCCTCCATGTAATACTTCCCTGAGTCCTCACAGCCCTCTCCAGCTCCTGTTGCTTGAAGTCGATTAGCTGAAGATACTAATTCTGAGTGCTCTTGGTTCAAAGTGCACTTAAGCTCTGCATAAATTCCCTCACCACCATTTACTGGTGTTACAGTCTGAGCACTTAGTATTCAGGTATCGGTGAGCATACCCAATTGCAAACCTGAATGACCAGGGCAGGGACTCTTTTGATTCCTCTAGGTTGTTGTTTAATTCATCTTTGCAATCCCTTCTGGATTTAGTCCAGGGCCTCATGCCTAGTAGGCACTAAATAAAGGCTTTCAGAATCTGATCCGTTGGTAAGCAGAATTAGGAAGATGCAAGGTACAGGGCAATTTTTACCCTGGCCACTGGGCTGTCTCTCACTTTTCTTCTCTCAATTTTAGAGCTGGGAGCAGGCAAGAAGGAGTTCAAGGAATAATCGGACAAGAAGAGTTGTGGCTTGTTCATTTAGACCAGTGATTGCCAAATGAGAGCTTGAAGGACAAGTCCAGCTCAGAGCAGTATTGGGCAGCCACACCACAGCAGCGCTGTGCAGTTAGCCGCAAGCCCTGCCTCCCCCTACGGTGATGCCTTGCCACCACACTGATTCAGGTTCCCAGCCCTGCCCCTAACATCATTTGAGTTTGTAACCCCAGATCTAGGAAGCAATAAGAACCAAGATAAACTCAGATATAACGGCTATCTGCTAACTAATAACTTGAATTGGCAAACAATTTATTTGGGGGGAGGGACTTTTAAAATACATTTGAGCAAATATAATGTAGTTCTGAATAAGTATCATGTGGTTTCTCTACGGGTCTCCCCACATGGGCCTTCCAAGATGTGCAAATTTAGTTATTAGAGTGTAAGAAATAGCCATTAAGTCTCCGAAGGGAATTCGACAAAACATTTGGGAATATGTACCATTGGTTCTTTTTTGCATGTTCTTAAAAAAAATCTTACATGAGTTTTAGGCCCTATTTTTCACTTGGATTAAAATGAATCTTTGAAATAAGCTTTGGAAAAAATGAAAATAAGTTTTTTCCACATAAATGAAATACAAACACTCCATTCAGATCCTCTTTGTAAAAATTCACCACTTATATTGTGACCTTGGTAAAAGGAGTCTCATGGAGTCTTGGCTTCTTCATCCATCAAGTAGGGATAAAAATGCCGGCCTACTATGGTTATCTCAAGAGTTGGAGAGCTAACCCTCACTGCATGTTCAGGCATTTCAGGCCCTCCTGTAAGTGCTATAAATGTCTTAACTCGGTTAAGTTCACGGTAACTTACAGGGTATGTACTATGATAATCACTCCACTGGGTAGATGTGGACACTCAGATTCAGAGAACTTAGGTAAAGTGCCCAACTTATACCTAGTAAGTGGCTGAGCTGAGGAACAAATCAAGGCAAAGTCCAAAATCCACACTCTCAGCCCCTCTGCAGTCTATCCAAGAACAAGCAGCCTCACATCTGCCTCAATTATCTTCAGTTCCTCTCTGACATTATCATCTAGTATATGCCAGAAGTTGGATGGAAGATTCTACAATTCTAGAACAACATAAAAATATCATGTATGATGCTCCATAGGGGTACAGTGTCCAAAATATTACAGAATAAATTCTCTTTTTGTTTGAGACAAAGTCTCACATTGTCAGCCTCAGAAGAGTGCAGTGGCCTCAGTATAGCTCACAGCAACCTCAAACTCTTGGGCTGGTGTGATCCTCTTGCCTCAGCTTCCCGAGTAGCTGGGACTATAGGGCCCACCACAACACCTAGCTATTTTTAGAGGCGGGGTCTTGCTCTGGCGTAGGCTGGTCTAGAACTCATGAGCTCAGGGGATCCACCCACCTTGGCCTGCCAGAGTCCTACACAATCAATTGTTAATTTTACTTCAATGTGGGGCTCAGCTACAATTACTTATGGGCCTTTTTATCAACAATTATAATTTAATTAATTATACCACTGACGTGTCAAAACTCATGTTTTACTTACAGAGATCAAGAGGATTCATTTGCTTCTCAGTAGAATGCCTCATTTAGTCCATAGTTTTTGAATTCTGAATTACTCTGATGATGTAACTACAAATGCTAGTAGAACCTTAACAGTTGATCACCTCTCTACACTGACCACCTTCTTAAGTTGACCTGATTTTCATAGACCGGCAGTACCACATGTATGTATCAGCACAGCAGGCCTATTTCCTTATTTTGACCACCTCCGTATGTTGACCAGGCTGTTACACTCCTCTTTAGGTGGGCAACTTACAGAGGTTCTACTGTATTAGAAAATTGTGTCATATGTGCACGATTTTGTTTTTAAAATGAAAACATTTTCTGCAGAAAAAGTGGCATGCATCATATATGATCCTTCTGTAAGTAGGAATGCCATTGCTCATTATTTAACTTTTTCTCGAGAGGAGAAGCTAATTAGCTAATCGTGGACGCTGAGCTGCATGGTAGCACTGAACAGCATCAAAACCTGCTAAGCAGAGGAGACCCTTTTTCTCATCCTTGGATGTGTATCTTTTCAACCTTTTGTTCTTTGCTCTACAGGATTGATATCTGTACTCTCAACATTGTGCCATGAGCTATCCATTCTTGTACTGTTAATATCCTTTCTTCTCTTAGATCCCCACATCCAGGCCTTCTTTCAATGGCTAAACTGGAACTCTAATGAACAGCTCAGAATGGGAGAATGAACAAGTAAAGACTGTTGGCCTAATGGGTTCTTTTGTAGGTGAGCTGTGTAAGCATCCCCACATGGATTCAGATGACGCTCGTTACCCACGAGGTAATTCAGCTTGTTTAAGGTTCTGCCTTGTGTTTAGAAGGTGAGACTGCCAGGTGAGTGACTGCTGGAGAGAAGAGGATTAATTATATTGTCTTTAATGATCAGTGTGCTCAGAAGGGGAAAGCCACTTTGCGGCAGCTCTGCCTACCTGTCTGTATAGGCTAAGTGCTCCATTGTAATTATCCTTCATAACACATGCCTGCATCTGATGACTGGTCTAGACAAGGGACGTTGACAGGTGTAATTCTGGTCTGTCACAATTATCTTTCTGAAAATGATGGAAGATGGAAACCATGGACTCCAAAAGGACTCCTGAGCTTTTAGTGTTCCTGACTCTTTAACCAAAAGCTCTTGGTAATGGGGCATGGGGGCTCATGCCTGCAACCCCAGAATTTTGAAAAGCCGAGGAAGGAGGATCATCGGAGGCCGGGAGTTCAAGACCAGCCAGAGCATCATAGGGAGACCCTGTCTGCTCAAGTAGTCCTAGAGATCAGGAGGCTGAGGTGGAGGAATTGCTTGAGCCCAGGAGTTTGAGGCTGCAGTGAGTTATGATTCCATCACTGCACTCCAGGCTGGAGGATAAACCGAGACCCCATCTCTTGAAAAAAAAAAAAGGCTCTTAATGTCAGGAATCTCTTTGCTTGGAAGAAACTGGCTCTGTGTCAGAAATAAGCTACAAATGGCTAGGCCTTCACAGGTGATTTTGGTGAGTTATAACGAAAAGTCACCAGGGCCTGAGTGTCTGTTGATAATAACAAAGATGACAAGATGACAAATGTTGAACACAGGAGCTGGTTGCAACGTTAGGAATGGATTCAATTAAAAATACCTTATCAAATTAAAAGGATTACGGAGGATCCAGCGAGTTCCCGAAAGCCTGCTGGGGATATTAATCACGGGAGCGCCTGAGCCCAGCCCCAGCATGGAGCAGCGCTTGGAACACAGCCACTGCTGCTCTTTACACACCGAGCCCCTGGGATATTTGAAAACTTAAACCACATTTTTACTGCCACATTATCAAAAATTAGCCTTAGGCCCTCAATACTTTAAGCAAAGAATATTTATCTTTTTAACATTTTTAGAGAGTGAGTGAGAGTTTGTTTTCTGGAATTATTGCAAGAAAATCTGATTTGCTTTTTATTGATTGCTCTGAAGCCCCACCTATGCGGTACTGCCTGGTTGCCTTCTTCGTCCTACAGCTGGCTGGGGCAGGCAGCAGAGTCTGGACATTTTTCCTGGCGATGGCATTTTAATGTTCAGGCTATTTGTCATCTCCTAGAATTTTGTCTTTCACTCTGCCCATTTTTCTTCTCGGCTTCTCAAAGTACCATGACAAGAATCTTAAAAGAAGTCAAAGTGAGAACAGATTCTGAATTAGTGATACTATTTCAGGTAGGCAGAAGTCCTTGAAAAAAGTGTGTCCATTCTCATCCACACTTTGGGACAGTATTATGCCTGCAGCAGAGGCCTGACAATCCCACCAGCTGTGTGGTCACAGTGTGTGTCGCGTTCTGCCTGGTGGTCAAGATGTCAGGAATAAAAGCTCAAGATCGGGGGAGGAGCTTACACACTTGGGATGCGTTAAGAAAATGTGCATGGCTGTAAAGATGTGTCTACAACCAAGAAAGACATGAACCAGCGACAGCGATCAAAGCGTTTCTCAGCGTGAAATCAGACTATTTGGCTAAGTGTGTTGGAGCTCGGACCATCTGGGTATTTTTGTGATAATATTACAGGTGGAATTTCTTTGCTTCTTCTTCCATTTTCCCACCACTCACAGAGCACCCAGAGGGTCCCGTGCAGGTGTTAGACACTGAATAATCTCCTGCCATCAAGCCTTCTCTCTCTCCCCACTTGCAAGGAGCTCACGATCTGAATGGCGAGGTGTGGAGAGCTTTTCTCACATAACACTCAGGCAGAAAAGTGGACAAGAGCTATGAAATCATGGACGAGCAGTCACCATCTGCCCTGCAAGGATCTGTGGGAGGCTTTGCCCAGTGAGCTATGGAGTAAGACGAGGAGTTCGTCAGGTGGGGAGGGTGTTGTTGCCTATTAGAGGTGTGGACGGAGACTACAGGCTGTAGCAGAAAAGCAGGTGGTGACCGGATTGTGAGGTCACCAGCCTGTAAATGTGGAGCCACCTATGGTGATGGAGAGCAGCAGAAGCTCCTAAAGCACCAGGGGGAAAGGTCCAGGCAGCTTCTCAAGAGCAGACGGATGCCAAAGGAGAGCGGGACAGAGACAGGCAGGGAGCAGGGCCATGGTCCTCAGTCAGGAGGGAGGACATGGGGTCGAGGCATCTGCCAGTGGACCATGGCCCGTGATGACAGGGAGGGTTCCTGACCTCCACTCAAGAAGGAATGGAAACGCAGGGTCATGCACAAAGCAAAGACATTTGTTGAAGGCAGAGTATGGAAAGTAGAGTACACTCTTGAAGATGGGGGAGTACTCCAAAGGAGAAAGCAGCTTGTACGGGGTTGGGTTTTCCCTTTCTGATATTCCACCAGGGATGGAATAATCACAGGCTTTCTGGAAAAGCAGTGGAGAGTCCCCAAAACTGAGGATCTTTCACCCTTTCAGCCTGTATAGGATAATTTCCAGGGGTTGCCATGGTATTTGTAAATGCCCATGGCACTCATGCTCATGAGGCTGGTCATTCATTTTGGGGACACTGTCACCTCAACTGCACACATACTGCAATTAAAGGATGCTTCAGACAAGGATGACATAATCATAGTGTGAAAACTAATGGGTCCCTGCTGGCGACAGGTACCTTACTAAGCACTTTCTCCTTGCTGCGTTACCCTTCTCCTTCTGCCCCTGGCCTACACCCTGCAGGGTATCTGACTCCTGTCTCAGTCTCAGACTAAAGAAGAAGGGGTGAGAGATTTCTAAGTGAAAAGCAACATATGTGGCGACAATTTAGCTGGAAAAGAGGATGCCTGGGAGGCCAGGTAGACTTGGGTGTAGGTAACAACGTTAGCTGATGTAACAGTGGGGAGGATAAAAGTGACGAAACAACTCTCTCTCAGCGTGCACGGGCGCCCGGTGTCACACTAGCTCCTTTACAGGTGCAACTTCCCTCATCTGCACAGTGAGCGTGCGGAAGAAGAGCTGTTTCTGTTTGCGTTTTTACAGATGAAAAAAATCAAAGCTTAGACAAGTTAAACAATTCACCTGAGACATAAGATGTTAAACAGCAGAAAAGCGATAACCCCCTGCCCTACTGGTTCCTGTGGTTACGTGAAGTCATAACCACCCGGTGTACGTGATGCAGCGTCACTCCCAGCTCCCTCTCTCTGCAGTAGAATTCAAACAACTTAAGGAAAAGATCCATAACCCACCTACTCAGATTTCCTCCCGTGTCTATCAAGTGCCCAGCAGCTGATGGGTGTGAGAGAAAAGCTTGTGATTTGGGACACGATTGAGTCTTAGGAATAAAGCTGGTGACGCTACTGCTATGACGTGTCCTTTTATTAGTTATTCATAGCTGCCTCTTAAATTTCCTATTCATTTGTGACTGCTCTGATCCAGAGCAAGGCACCACCCAAACGATGATGGAAACAGCCAAGGAAATGCCGAGGGGGCAGGGGCAGCTCAGGGCGGTCCTCCAGCTGTGTCCGGTCCAGCCCTGTACCCAGATGCTGGTCTGGAGCAAGGAAGCCTCCGCTCCTCGGCCACTCTTCCCTGCGAGCTTGCCCAAGGGGCACGATGGCAGGGGAGGTAACTCAGCAGGGCCTGCTCCGTCCTCTTCTGCCTCTGTCCACGCCGTGTCACCCCAACCTGTCTACATCAGGAAGCATGAGGATCGGTTGATTTCACGTTTTGCTTTTTGTACCTCAGAACCAGCCCAGTGCCTGACACCTCAGACCAGTGAGCTCACGGTCCCTGGAGGTCGGTCTCCACTGCTCATCACCTCCATCCCAGGCCTTCCCCTTCCCCTGGCCCTGGTTCCAGCTGCTCCTGCAGGCCCCTTCAGTATCCTCCGTGCTGCCTCAGTGTCCCCTTCCACCTCCGCCATCCTCCAATTCATGCTCCATCACCTCCTTAAATTACAATTCTCTCTGTTCAATAACGAATTCTGTTTCTGCTTTCCTGACCAGGCTGTGACTGAGAGAGAGAGAAAGGTGTTCATCTCACTCCTTCATGTCTTGTGGGAACTTCGAAGCACTGTAGCTCACACAATTCTCCCTCCTGGCCCGGCACTGCTCCCACCTGAGGAGGGTGCCAGTCCTCCGGGGCAGCAGCCCTGTATGAACCTCAGCCCAGAAAGGACTTCCTCTGCTGGGGCTCCTTCCTGAGCAGCTGCTCTGACCTAGGGTGCTGAACGCCAGAGAATCACAAGAAACAGCTGAAGTTTCTACCTTGTCCTTTTGCCCTCCTAAAATAGCAAACTCCCACAGGTTGTTACTTCACAGACGGGCTCTCCAACGCCTGCCTAAGTGATGTCAGAAATGGAGCCTAAAAAGGCGGTGAGTCCAGCACTCCTACCCCTCTGGATTGTGTAAGCATAGGTAATATTACTGATTTTCTTAATTATGACTGTGGAAGAAAGACCAAATGGCCACTGTGGATAAGCAGCGACTGTTCCCTCAGCAGATACTTAATTTACTAAGGAATCTCTAAAAGTACAGACTCTATGAAGCTGCTTTCCTTCAATCCTATAGAGACCAATTTGATATAATAACATTACCTTTAAAAATAGCTACTTCAGCAACTCTCTGCTCTCTTTAAAAGGAAGTGTTGCTTTCTGGTTGGGTGATTATAGGTTGTGTAGCAAAACAGATCTGGTTTTATCCCACCATTCAATGAATGATCTGATCCTCAGCTTCCTCCCCTACGACATGGACCATAAGTAGATTAGGACTAAAAGACAAGATTTATGTAAAGGTCCTGGTTCACAAAAGGACATCAATAGATCAATAATGATTAGTTGTTCTCCATATTTATTATAAAACAGGAAATTGAATGGTATGCTATTAGATGGATAAATTTTTCAACACACACGAGCTAAATATGATGAAATGTCAGGTTCTGATTATTTTTATGATCTGTGCCTCTTTTCATTAATAGAGTGATACCATCAATACAGAAGCTGCCCACCACTGTGGGTGACAGGGCACAGGGGGAAGAACTGCTTTGCATCTCCGAGAACACAGGTGTATCTTCTGGCTCTCTCCTCACTTGCCAGGGGATTGGGAACTACAATTACTCAGCTGGCATTCGCAGGTTATTTTAAGGCTTAAGATTCTAATCTCTCACCAGGAAGCATTTCAATCCTCTTTTCAATAAATCCAGAAATGAGACTTTCCTAATGTCTCTTTACAAGTCTCTGCACATATGACAACTGTCATCACAAATGCTAAAAGTTTTATTTATAAAATGTATCCTGGGCATTCTCCCATCATAAATTCTTGCTGCATATGCCCAAATTGGTACACAATTTGAGAAACTTCACTTGGTCGAAATCCTAATCTCACACCACTCAACATGAATCTTAGACCAACGACTAAGGGAATTCATTCTGTACTCCCTCGAAAGCATTGCCTGCACAGAGATCTTGGGTCTCCACTCCAGATGAGCAACACTCCACAGAGACTGCATTTCCATTCCTTCAGAGCATGAATCTCCAAAGAAAAGAGTCAAGGAAATAAGTCTCACACTCGCCCAAGATTTGTCCCCTTTTTACAGATGAGACAGCTGGTTATCAATTCTTAGGCTTCCCACAGGCAGCAGCTAAAGTGGTTCATCAGGAAAGACATAAAAGTTGGGCATGGTATAGGATTTCCTGTGAGCAAAGTCTGAGTGGGAGCCAGACAGGTGGATGTGAGCAGAGTAGCTCAGGTTGAACAGAAACAAGAAGGTGTGGGACTGGTGGTCCATGAGGAAGCTGCAGCTCTCTCTTGAGGACAGGTGCCAGGCACGTGGC
Organism: Perodicticus potto; assembly: GCA_963574655.1. Lineage (NCBI taxonomy): Eukaryota > Metazoa > Chordata > Mammalia > Primates > Lorisidae > Perodicticus > Perodicticus potto. Next base: position 45,712 of record CAUYRH010088642.1, read on the forward strand.
AATGCGAGCGGGAGAGAAACTTGGTGTCAGGACAAACATCCTATTCAAGATCTCAGGCCTCATTTTGTAGATAATCATAACCATAGGGAGAAATGGATGCGGGCACATCCAACTTTCAAATGGTAATTGTGCCTATGTGAAGGTCAGTATGAGGGGCCAGAGGGTGGGCCCAGGTCAGGAGGGCAGGGTAGTGTCAAGGTGAGAGAAGACAGACATACGAGTTGGGCCTGGCAGTCACTGCAGAGAGGACGGGGCAGTTTCAATCTTTACTCCAGAGGTCACAGTGGGACCTGCCTGATTTCACAGTGGTGAGGGACCAGAGAAGTAGACAGGAGGTGTTGGAGGAAGAAGAAAGAGGGAATTCATCCTGAGAGAGGTGTGTCTGTGTCTGGAGAGTAGAATAGGACAAGAATAGGCAGCAGGGAAACCACAGGCAGATGGATGAGTCATCCCAGAAAGTATCATCTCCTTCTTCTCACAGGGAATGGCGAGAATCAAAAGGTGAAGAGACTTCTCAGGTTGCATATGACAATTGCCTCATCCCAAACCTATGTTCAGTACCCTGTGAACAGGTGTGTCCCAATTTGGGCACATATGATCATAGCATGTCCATGAGACAGAGTTGACATGGTCCACTGGACACCAGGAAGAGTGGTTTACAGGCAGGAAAAGTGGTCTGGGAGTCAGGAGCTCCTAAACTTTCCATTACTACCTTTGCCATTAACATATTCTTTTATCTTGGGCAAGACGATCCATCTTCATCCCAGGGGACTAATTTCTTTACTTGTATCAGTAGTTTTCTTTTTTTCTATATAAGAACAAGTAGTCAATGTCTGAAGCTTTGAGATACACACACACATATTCAGCTCTGAGGTCATAGACCAAAAGCTGTCATCACCAATGAGGAAATGAATGTTGTGTTCCAATAAAGCTTTATTTACAAAAATAAGCGGTGGGCCAGATTCAGGCCTTAATTTGCTAAGCCTCAACCTTAGATAAGGTAGTTTCTGATTGTTTTGCAACTTTATATAATTTTGTATTCTTTTCTGCAGCGAAGAGGTGTATGGGGTTCTTGTTTTTCTTCTGTTGTTGTTATTGTTTGGTTGGTTGGTTTTCTTGCAAATATTACAGCTAATCCTGGTACTGGACCAGTTACATAGACAGAGGTTGTTATAAAGTAAGGCCACCTCTTGTTTTGTCCCTTTTGTTGCCCCTTTTGTAGAAGCCAGCTTTCCCATCCACTTCCCCACCATGTTGGGACACTGCAAGAGGCCTTTGTCAGAGGCTATACCAGATATAGATACTCAGTCTTTAACTTCCCAGCCTCCAGAACCGTGAACTAAAACAAACCTCCTTTCTTTATAGCTTACCCGGTCTCAAAGATTCTGCTAGAGTAACAGAAAACAAACTAAGACAGATGCCCATTGAGAAAGCAGTCTATAAAGTGAGTTATCTTAAGTGCTATGGTCTGAATGTGTCCCCAAAAATTCACGTGTTGAAACTGAATCCCCAGGTTGATAGTATTAAGAAGTGAGGCCTTAAGGAGGTGATTAAGGTATGCATTTGGGGCCCTTGTGAGTGGGATTGGTGAGCTTATAAAAGCTCTGGAGGGAAATAACCTTGGTCCCTTATTGTCCTTCTACCTCCTGCAGTGTGAGGACATAGCATTCTTCCCCCCGGGAGGGAACAGCAGCAAGCACCATCCCCAGACACCACATCTGCCCGCACCTTGATCTTGAGCTTCCCAGCCTCCAGAACTATGAGAAAATAATTTTCTGTTCTTTATGAATTACCCAATCTGTGGTAATTACCACACACCCAAGGACAGAGGCAATGAGCACCAATATCAGAATCTTAAGAAAGCTTAGTCACCATCATGACCATGGGTAGCAACAGAATGTGGATCTGGAATCTTCCTTGAGTTTATGTTTCAGATATGCAGTTAATTTTGTCTTCTCTGTTTTCCCATATCTTTACAACAAATACCAATTACCTGAGAAATTCTGAGTTTGCCTGCTTCTTGCTGCCTTCCAGTCCTGACTTCAGCTTTCCTCAGTCTCAGGTCCCATGGTCTCCCCACTGTGCTCCATTCACTAACTTTCCTAGAGTAAAACATAGCTCATCAGGCCACCGGCCCCCAGACTCTTCTAGTGCCTTCACCTGCCTCTTCCTCATGACCTGGAAACTTGGTTTTCCACCAGGAAACAGACACTTATTCTAGGCTGCTCCTGCATCAAAAATCATACTGAAGGGAGGATTTGAAGATTTCGGAGACACTGATCCTTTTAACTGAAACACTTTAGTCACCGCATCTGTTCAATAGGAAGCCACTTACCAGATAAAATTTGGAGAAATGAAAGACCCTCAGAATTATCATGCACATACATTTGCTTTCATGACTAGAATTTTCTTGTCAACTGTTCTGAAGCAAGAGTTTGATAAAGTGAAAGAACAATAGAATAGGAGTCAGGGGATGCAGTGCTAGAGGCTAGATCCAGCACACTATTGACCATGTGAGCTTGGAAACAGCATTTCACATTGTTAGAATTCACATTTCTAGTGTCTAAAGTGAGAGTTTAACATTGCTTCCATAGACCACAAATGAGAAACGCAGAGGTGTCCAACCTTTCTTTCCCCTCTCTGTTCCACACTGGAAGAATAAGAGTTGTCTTGGGCCACACAGTAAATACACACACACATTAAGGAAAACTGATTAGCCAAAAATAAAAAAGTCCCTGCATATTTTTTATGGTATTAGCCACCACAGATAAACAAAAACAGGTCTCGCAAAATCAGCATGTGGCCCATAGCCACAGGTTGGACACCCCTAGGGCAGAGGTAATAGTCAGACTACAACTATATGGCATTTATTGTATACACCAAATTTTAATACATCATTTCCAAAACCTTTCTCAAAGCTGGTGGTGGTTTCCTTAAGCCCATGCTGTCAAATGTTAACAGCATTTCACAGGTAGACATACACAAACACCTAGTGGGGCCTTTGATGGCTCAGGTGGCAGAGCAGATGGCTATCGGAGATGAGCTTCAGCACATATGTATGTCACAGACCTGTGGGAACATTGTATTAAAGCTATTATTAAATTTCACTGTCTGCAATTGAGGGGTGACAACATAATTCATGTTAATGGGAGTCTGTCTCTTTCATTTAGGAAGACACTTTCAGGGCCTTTAGGTTATGTAAAGACCTTAAGTAACTGAGCTAAGCGTAGATGGAAATTGAAGAAAACAGACAGAGATACCACACTGAGCAATTATTTTACAGAATGTGCTTTAATGGAGAGGTGCCACATCACTGTAGAGATTTTATTTAGGTCTTAGATAATTTTATTTCCCTGGTAGACTCAAGAAAAGGTGTCTGAGAGACCTGGGACCAAGGAAAGAGCAAAAGCGGGAGAAGAGGGCTCCCTTCTGAGGAAGAGGGAATCCAAGCCATTGGGTGATGAACCGGTGGCCAAGGGTTAGTCATGGGGGAACTCCAGGGAAGGGCCCAGTAGTCAACAGATGCTAAGCTTTTGAGGTTTTGCTTTTAATTCTTTAATGCCAACTATTAAGTAGAGCTCTGCTAACTCTGCAGCTTTGTCATGAAGAAAGAAAGAATGGATCTGTGCCCATGCTTGAGATGGGGGAGGGAGAAAGTGCAAGTTTCTTCCTGCCACAACTGACCTGAGGCTCCTGGAGAAGATAGCTGTGATCCGAGGCAAGCAAGCAGGAGTGACCACACAATGTACAAGCCCTGACAAGTTAGTTCTGTGGAAGGTGGGACTGGGGGATTCTCAAAACCTCTGCAGCTCCCAGAAAAGCAAATAAAGGGAGCCCAGTAAAATCAAGGAATTTCTGCACCTATAAACAGCTCAAATGCTGAACTGAGTGTGATCCTCTGGGGGCATGCTGTGTGTCCAGGAGGCTGGAGGCACCGCCTATCCATGAAGGTGGCAGTCCTCTTGTGTAAATGGGGCAAAAAGACATGGTGGAAAATGGAAGTTGGCCTGAGTGCACTGGGTACATTGATGAAATTCTGGGACCCAATTCCTCAATGGTAAGCACTGAGAACATTGCTGTGAGAGGCAGTGACACTGTAAAGCCCTTGGACATATTTAGTAAGTGGTGGCCATCGTTGAAGGTATAAAGACACACATGCCCCACACCAACCGTGGCTCACAGCAATTGAGAGGGGCAAAATTTGAGAGTTTATTTTCCGACACCCTTATGTTTGGAACACAGCCTCCTGCAGGACAGCAATGACCACGACTAAATCGAGTTGAGGGGCTTCGACTGCATAAGCATTCAATATTGAACAGCAGAGCTCTCTCCACAATACCTAGCAATTTATTTCTGGGTTAATAGGAGGTGATGGTTTCAACCTGCAAATCCCATTATGTCTGAATCCCAGTTCCTTCAAGACAATGCAAAAGAAATAAGGTTGTCATGGCAATTTAGATCCAAGACTCACACTTGACCCCAGACACTAGATCTAAGACTCAGAAGACAGGACATTTTCCATCTTTATTTTTAATACCAGTCTTTTCTTCTTCCACCATCCAGAACTCTACTGCTTCGAGTCTCTATCCAGATTGTTCAAATAGCTCTCTGAGGTGGCAATTAGAAATCTAATATACATATATTTATTTTAGGAAATTTCACATTGGAAAATTCTATGTATCTAAAACATTTTAGTAATGACTATTTTTTAATCTAATATATAGTTTGAGGTAAGCATAGGGATAATTTTCAAGCATATTTCCCTCGACAAATGTGTGATACCAAACTGAGCTGTTCTAAATAAAACCCCTTCATTATCTAGTTCAAGGCTGTATTTTCAACATTCAGCAAATAAAACATACCTCACACACTTGATAACTGTCACTGAATTTAACTCAGACACATTTCTCAGATTCCTCTTTCTGACATGATTACTTTTATTATTGAAAGGTACTCATATGTCCCAAACTGTTAGAATTGTGACTTCTCTTCAAATAGGAAAATCACTTTATTATAAGACCTTTCAGAGGGGTTAGAGGTTCTAAATTGTTTACCCTGTTTGCCAAGAATATTATAGCATAAGAATTATATGCTTTTGTATGTTAGCCTAGCTATTTCCAGACCCATTTTGACAGTTTTGCTTTTTTCTTGCATTTATTGTTTTCAAAGAGTGCTGGTTTTTAAACGCAGGGACACAGCTTTTGGCTTATGGATTGACAGACCTCCGGCTTTGCCCATTGACATGGAGCGGAGGCATCATAATTGTTGGTTGGTACTGACATTTTCTTGATCTTTGTGTTTTCAAACGCCATTTACCACTTTATCTAAGAAAATGCTTCTTCATGAGAGACTATGTTATTAATATTTCCAAGGTTATAAAGTGACCTTCAGTCCCACTGACAGGTTCTCATGCATATTGTCTGAAAATACACTTAAGATGAAAATTATTGGGCTCTAGGAGACTTTTTATAAAGATCAAACCAAGCTAAGAAAGAAAAACCTTAACAATGTTTTTGTGTAGTTACAAATAGGCATTTAGAAAATAAACAGAGGACTTAACAAAATTCAAGATGACGACATTTGAAGACCTTGCTGTTGATTCTACTGTACAGATGAGGAGAGTGGAGTTCAGGGATGTTCTGGGGATTACCAAATTCATGAAGCCAACACATGGCATGGCCGTTCTGGAACATTCTTTGGTCATGTAAATCTATTTACTAAACTTTACTGAGAAGCTAATATATGCCAGATGTTTTAGCCTTTTTGCTAAGGAATAGTGACATAGGCAGACAAATATGTTAGCCAACAAATTGCCACATTATGTAATAAAAGCTATAGGAGAAGAGCATTCATTCTCTCCAGGAGGCTGGGAAAGCTCCTGGGAGGCCCACAGCATAATCTGGAGGCATGTCCAGGCTTTTGATGTGTCTGTATTATCTGTAGCTCTGGTTTCTTCCTTCTGAAGACTTCTTAAATTTCTGCTAAATCTGATGCGTGACACATAATAAATATAAGATGGTTTTGTCTTATTTATTTATTTATTTTTCACTTTTCTTCTTAAACACATCAACTTTTCTGGAACCTAATAGACTTTTCACAACTACTCACCATAAATTAAAGAGTCTCTCATTTTCAACAAAGACATAAAACCTGCCTTATTCACAGGGATGCTGGCCCTTCTGTTAGGTCTACCCTCATGTTCCCTGGGGCTCGGTTCCCACGGCCAGGAATGAGTTCTGGTCAAACTCCGAGTCAAACTGCTGATCGGTGATCACAAATACCAAGCCGTCTCACACAGGCTGCGTTTACTGCAAAGCAAAGTGCGTCTCGGAAGAAGAGAAAAGTGATCTGCTATGAGGAGGAAGAACCTGGAGATCTCAGCAGACACTGTCTTTCATATGCTCAGTAGTCCCCCCCACCCCTACCCGCTCCTGGGTTAGATTGGCTGCCGTTTCCTGCCCGTGGATGACTGACAGGATGGGGTCATATAACGGTTTCTTTCTACACATGCATCTTTCCAGAATCCTTCACAAAAAAAAAAATTTCTGGGGAATCAAACTCATAATGCAAATTAGATGGTAATGAGCACCAGGTCCGCCAAGGTCGCGAGGAGCTCCTCTCTGCGCACGCACCCTTCAGGGGAAAGTCTCTAACCACAATACCTGATAGAGCAGTTTCTTTTCTGCATTCTGATTGGTTCCTGCTCTCCACCTTCAGCCACCTTCTCTACCTGCCATGCCACCTGATCACCCTCACCCAGCCTAATGTTCCCAGCCACCTCTTTGCAGGCCAAGCAGCATGTGCTCTCCATGTTTGGCTTCCGAGAGTCATTCAAACTGGGATATTCTGCCTTTGAGAGTGAATTTAATTTCTGGAGATGGCCAAAGCCTTTGAGGACAAAAATGAATGAAGGCAGTAACTGAGCTCAAAATTACCATTTGTGGCCCAAAATAAGAGGCTATCTAAAGAGCTGGGTTCGGTAGTCTACTAGGCTTTTGGAAAATGGCTTTTTTGGAATTCTGTAAGAGAAACAATAGCAGTGCAGTGTAGATTACTGAAATGAGCGGGTCTTGTCTCTTTGAAGACTAGTTAATTCCAAGCGCTTAAAACCAGGCTACCATCTCTCCACTTGGCCTTCACATTTGGCATCATTAGCTATTTGACTTCCCAAACTAAAACCAATATGCTGTAAATATATTTATTGAAAATGTAGGCAATATTAACATCAGAGAGAGGAGAAAGGTACACATACAAAGGCACGGAGAGAATCACTTCACACTTTTGGATTTTTCTGGCTGGACACACTGCAATATAGCATGTTTACCTTTTTCTTGTTGAACATAGGAGGAAGAAATCCAACTGTTTTGGGTGTCTATTTATTTTTTCCTCCCTACACTCAAGTTAGAGTGCTCTTTCGAAAATATAGGTAGGCACTCATGTCTTGAAAACTCTACGCAGTACCATCTGCTTCCCAAGAAAGTTCAAAATTGTCCTCAGGGTCAGGCCCCAAATTTGCTAGCCTGGTTTCTTTCCATATCTTTGTACTCACTTGCCACCCTAAGTAAGGCTAAAAATCTAACTACCCCTCAGTAAGTAACTATACCATATCAGGCCTTTGCTTACTCACGACTGTTTTGCTTGGAATGTGCTCTGAAGATTCTTCTTGTATCCAGAGCACCTTGTATTTTAATGTTCCAGATGTGTGGCCCCCTGTTAACCTGTCATGATGTTCCCCTGGTTGGAATGGGGAGCTCCTTTCTCAGCATCTCTACCTTAATTAATAGTATTCTTCTCTCTACATAATATGATTTTTCCAAACAGCTTTGCACTTTGTTAAATTGTTTTCCTGCCTGATTGTCCCTGTAATATCAGAAGCTCCTCATGTTCAAGTAGCACAACTTGTCTTATCTCTGAGTTCCAGCTCAAACGGGGCTCACTGAAAGCTGATTGAATTAAATTAAACATGTAACATTGTGCCATTTGAACTCAGTTTCAGAACTTTACATAGCTGGTACTTTAATACAACTGTTGGTGTTTGTTGAAGACCAAAATACAGTATTAAAAAATTGACACATACGTAAAACAACAGCAGTGGAAGAAATGACGCCCATCTCTTTATTCAAAGAAAACAACCAGTGGCAACTTATTTTCTTCTATGTTTTGTGCATAGAAATCCTTGATGTAGAGATTATTTCCCAAGCCCTTTTCTCCCTTTTTTTGCATATTAGTCTAATGAAAGCATTCAGATCATGTTAAATACTTTGTAAAATGTTAACATATTTAATATTGTAATAATGTTAATATTTTTTATTTTTAAAATGTTAAGACACCTCCTTAAAAGACATCATTCCAAAATCATATGAGACACCTAACCCGCAATGTGGCAATTCTTACAAATCTGACCTCTTTCCTCATTTGTGAACTGAGAGAACTAAATTTTAAATGCTATTTTAAATATCATTTTATGTAACTGTTTCATGTATTAGAATGAACCATTTTTCTTAACGGTGGCAATATGAGACATTTATATTAATTTTCTTCTTTCTAAACTCCAAATGTAAACTTTGAAAGACTGTGCCACTTTATAATCAATTTCAACTATGGTCACATGCTAAATATTCTTGGTCCATTGATGAAAGTTCCAAAGGATGATATGGATCTTTATTGAAGATTTCCTTTAAGAGACTAACGACAGATTTATATAGAACATTGCACCGCATGACTTGTGACTTGAAAAAGTAACTTCTCCAGAATATTCTCTGTTCAAAATTCACACTCACAGAACTATTGAAATCTCCTTTTGTTTCCTCAGTGTTTGGCTCAGTCCCACACTGTTCTTCCCAAAATTTTGACCTCCCATGTCCTCATGTTCCTCTACCTATAAGGAAACACCTACCACTGACTATTCTCTTGACAGAAGCAGCCCAAGAAAGGCTAGTGAACCTTCCATTCCAATAATAAACAATACTTTTGTTTACATCATTGGGCATAAAGGTTTCCCTAAATTTCAGGTTTATTTTTTGTTTATGCAAACCATGAGTTCTCAGATATAAGCTTGCTTTTCCAGAGGAATGATCTTCTTTAAGGCTTTGAATAGCTACTGTGATGGGCTGGAGTCTGTCCCTTCCAGTACGTATATGCTAAATCCCTAACCCTCAGGAGGGTCTATATTTAGAGGTACAGCTGCCCCTGTGCCCTTATAAAAGAGGTCACAGAGGCTTATGTCATCCTGTTCACCATGTGAGGACACGGTGAAAGACCCATCGATGCACAAGGAAAAGGGTCCCTCTCCAGACATCACATTTGCAGGCACTTGATCTTGGACTTTCAGCCTCTAGAACTATGAGAAACAATGGCCTATTTATGGCCTTTGACATAAAGACACCAAATTTATGGCACTTTTTTATAACAGGCTGAAGAGACTAAGCCAATGTTCAAATCTTTTTTTTTGGCAGTATTTGGCTGGGGCCAGGTTTGAACCCGCCACCTCTGGAATATGGGGCCATTGCCCTACTCCTTGAGCCATAGGCTCCGCCCCCGATGCTCAAATCTTTATCTTAAAGTTTGGAAATTTAAGATAAAACTGAATTATGAACTTTATAGATAATAGGAATATAGCTTTAAAATTTGTTTGAGGAACTTAAATATAGCTACTAGTAGCATTTCAAATAATATTTAAATATTCTCCATCACAAAAGAAGGTAATCACAATCAGTATACAGTGCATAGGGTAAAAGATGAAATAGAGAAGATAGCAAGATGGATAAAATCATCATGAAATAAGATTAACATGAGCAACAACATATAAATCAGCAGGGCTGAGTGTACTACAGTCTGCAGCTGCCATCCAACGTGGTGGGTGTCGGAGAGGTGTGTCGGGAATTGGCAAATTCCTATATGACCACTTAGAGTAGTAATTCCTATCCTGAACTATCTCTAAACCAAAGATCATAGATACCCCTTCCTTCAGTTGTTCTACTCTGCTTTTGTTACAGTTCTAGGCACAGTGTGGCCCTCGATTCCTGTTTTTTTCATTGTGAGGTTTCTTCTCCACAGTTCTAACCCTACCCAAATAATACCTGGCACCAGCAAAATCCTGATTAATGGAATTCTACATCCCTTTCCATCCCAGCAGTTGGAGACTAATGACAATATGCATCATGACACACGAGTTTCGAACATTATCGAGATGTCCTGGAATGAGTACTTACTGCCTGCAGGAGGAACCCACCAGTGGGAAGGACTGGCTTCCACATTTCCAGGGAGATAGCTGTATGCATAATGATCTGAAAGATGCAATTTTCCCCCTTGTTGGTCAGCTTCTTATTTGTTCTTATTTGTCTTTGATTTGGTTTATCGCTTACAAAGTAACACAACCTCAGTCATGCTTATTGGCTTTGATCATGTGGATGAACTTGGTCAACTGGTTCTCTAAACTAATACAGCACCCTCTGGGAAAGAGAAACATGGTGAAAGATGCGTGTTGGTGGGGAAAAGGGCACATGGCCCACACTCAGGGGTTGTCTGAGGGTTTGGTGGCGTTGGGCAAGGGTGAGCACAGTTTCCTGCCACGTACAATAGGAAGTGACCTCGTGGGGATATTCTAAGGATGAGAGGTGATAGGTGCTCAGAGCCTGTCCTGGGGTCTGGAACTAGTTGGTGCCCAAATCTCACATTTGCTCCCGCATCCCCAATGTCCTCATCCCTTAAATGAGCAAACCCACCTTCTTATGTCACAGGACCGTGTGAAGGTGGAGAGAAACTGTGCCTGTAAGAGAAGGTTTACTTCACTTTATAACCTCCATCATTATAAAACAAGACGCATCCAAGTAGGACATTTTAAAAAAAGTCAATTTACTTTGGTTCAGCAAAATGTCTAGAGCATCTTCCCTCCTGGAAATTCCAAAATTTGAAAAACACAACTACACCCCATGAGGATCAGCACACAAAGGAATCAAGAAACAATTGGGTCATAACTGCAAGTGTTAAGGAACAAGGTGCTGTGGAACTCAGGGGGCTCTCACCCCGTCTTGGTTCAGGGAAGGCTTCCTAGAGGAGAGAACAGTTTGAGTCTGAAAGGAGGAAATGGAATTTATAAATATTAACTTGGGGGAGGTGATGGGGTTCTAGATGAAGGAAATAGCAAGAGCAAGCAAGGCAAGGGGGTGCAAATCGTGTGTGTGTGTGTATAGGAAACCACAATGTAGTGTTAACTGCAAGGTAGAAATCAAGACAGGCTCCAGCAGGACATGGCCCGAGTCAGAGATGTGACCCTCAGGAAATGGAAGACCCCTGCATAATGGAAGTCACACTTGCATTTTAGAAGGATTATCCAGGATGTAGTTTAAGGGATTAATTTAAGGACCAAGAAGAAAGGCAGACACAAGTTAAAAGGCTCTCAAAATGGTCTGAGCAGCAATGTGCTCTGAGCTACGGTAGTGGTGGACATGGAGAGAGGAGGGCTGGAGAACTGGGAGTGGAAAATTGAGTGTGAGCTGGGGACGGTTTGAAGAGAGGACGAGGGGGAAGGCAGAGTTGGAAAGACTCCCAGGCGGCTGCTGGGAGGTGCCAGCCTGAATATCTCATGACGTGGAACCAGAGAGAAGGAAAGACTGGCAGCTCCTGTCGGCACATGAACATCAAAGGGAGCACTTGACCTTGCGAGACAGTTGAGATGAGTTGAGTTACCTTGGGATTGAAAAATTCTATGGAACATCTAGCCTTTGCAGTTGGAGAGAGCACATTCGTCTTCACGTACCGGTAGCTGAGTTTGGTTTCTCTCACCAGCACCTTATCAGCCACACAGTAACTGCTCAGCACGTGCAGGTCATGGTCGCACCTGAACACCGGCAATGTATTCTGCAGAGCTAACAATGGCACACAGATTCAAGGACCCATGTCACATATTCTTGCAAAACAAATATTATGGACATTTGTGTCAAAGTGAGCTCACCTGCCACTATTACAGGCTCTCTATGCTTGCCTCTGTGTTGAGTTTTGGATTCTAAATAATCAATCACTCCCAAAGTGCCATCAGCAGTACAAAAAAAACAGGATTACAGTAAACAATGAAGGTGGTGAAAACTCATAGCTAGACCTTTTCACACCTAGATGGAACTGGGTTGGGGGTACAATTCACTGTATAGTTTTCGGGGAGAAAGGACTGAGGCTGGTATTCAGAGAAGCTTTGGGAAAATTCTCAAGTACTTGCTCACTTTAATTCCCACAGCAACAGGTGAGAGGCTAAGAAATGAAGCGACCCAAGTGTGAAAAGAGTGCAGAGCCTATACCCGGAGCAGGCAGTGGGGGGCAGGGAGTGGCAGGAGCCGGGGGCTGTGTGTTCTGGACTGTGACTTTCTGCCTTGCGTTTCTCTGTAAATCCAGTCCCTTCTGTTTTCTAGTCTTAGAATTCTTCAAACTTATAGGTGGTCCAAAATTAATGTCTATTTCCTTATTTCTCAGCCCTAATATACTCTTATTTAAATACTGTATTTTTGTCATTCCGAAAAGTTTGAGGTGGGTGGGGTTTGGCCATGTGCCTTCTTTCTACCGTCTTGATCCAATCCCCTATTTGGTGGCCATGGCTTGTCATGTGTGAACGTATCAGTTACCTTTTGAGACACGGTATTGACACAAGGAAGGAAATCATTGATGGTAATTCCCACTGCAGAGAGGCACCTGGGGCAAGCGGGCTGTGCCTCTCTCCAAAACCTGCAATCCCTACTAATAAGGTTTTACAGAAGCTCTCACAGGAGCCGTGTAGACAACCAGTTGCAATATTTGTGCTTTTAGTTTGGTTCTACTACATTCTTAACTTTGAAGGTTTTGAAAGTCAGTTAAAGTTGTACCAAAACTTCATTTTTTTTAAATGACAACTTGCATATTTTTGTGTTGTTAGGAATTTGTCATATCCCATAAACTCAAATTTGCCAAAGACTTATTTTTGTTGCATTATTTTAGAGTAAGGATAGAGGTGGTTAAGGAAACTTACTATTGTCATAGTAAGCTTTAACATTTCTATTTCCTCAAAATTAAGTACTTGCATCTGACATCCACAGAAGGCGATGAGCCTGCTTCCTTAGTACCTGAGCTTTCCCGGCGATGTCGCAGCTGTGAGCACCAGTGACAGAACCTGCCATCAGCGCTGCGGTTCCGCAAACCCTGGGATTGCCTCTCCTGTGTGCAGAACCTCCAGGCTTCCCTGGAAAGTAAACCACAGCTCGAAACACATCTTTAAAGCCAGAAAATAAATGCAGACCTGCTACTTCCAAGACTTGATGATAAAGCAGTATGGATTAAAAAATAAAAGAGAAAGAAAGAAAAGAGAAGCTTTCCGGGTATCTAAGGCAGCAACCCGCTGGAAGGCTGATCTGAATTTCAAAGGGCAGCACTAACCATTAATTAATTATAAGGCTCTAGGGCCCTGCAGAACAGGAGCATAGAAAACAAGAAAATGGATTCAGGCTAAATGCTGCTAGTGTGTAATAATCCAGAAGGGATAGTTGTCTGACCAGGAAAGTCACAAGTCACTATAATTCCCTGCGGGGAGCACTATGACCATGGGGAAGAAGCTAGGGGACCCAGCCCCAGAACCTGCCTCTCCTCAGCCCCAGACTGACTCCCGAGGCTGAGGTTCACCTGCACGCCCCTGTCTGGCCTTATGTTCTCTATCGCTTCCTCAAATTCTAGGTTTTGGATAATTCTCTGGCTTTGGCTTCACTCTGCTTAGACTAAAATATAACTCACTTCTACCTTCCTCAAAAGTGCCACCGCCTGCCTCAGCCTGTTTGGTGAATGCGTACACTTGGGGGAATCCTCTGTGAGACTCGAAACCTAAAGAAGCAATAGGGAGAAGAAATGAAGGAAGGAAGGGAGAGCAGAGCAGAAGGGAGGGCAGGGAGTGGAAAAGCAAACCTCTTTATCTTAGGGAAATAACGCGGAGGGGAGAAAATCTGTTTCTCTACCAAATCTACAGAACACTCCCTGGACTGGGAGGCAAGGGAATTGGAGGCAGTTGGACCTGGCCTGTGCCGGGCTCTCGGTGAGTGCTGTATCTACGGGTAGTTACCCGGCCATTTCCACATTGCGTCCTCAGAGCCTCCCCGATTCTGCAGATAAGACACGTGAGGTTTAAAGAGATTAAGTAGCGTGCCTAAGGCCTCACAGCTAGATGGGCTGAAGTGAGATTAGAGCTCCAGTCCATTTCTGGCTTCAAATCCAGTAGCACGTGTAGCATTTGGAACCGATGTAGCAGACAGAGCGTGATCTGCCGATGGTTTACAGTGTCTAGAAACGTCTCCATCCAGCACGCAGACTTCGGCAGGAAAGCCTGCCGCACACCAGCAATTATGGTTTCAGATCCGTGCTGCTTCCACTGCAGTAGCTAATTAGATCAAGACACGAACCACGACACAAACCATAGTTCAAACCGGCTAATTAGATTAAGATCGACATAAAATCTTCTTCAGACAAAGGTGTGGTTGGACGTTTCTGGCAGAGATATCTACATGTTGAGTCAATAAGATAAGGACAAAAAACACATGTTCAAGAGCGTCTGCGTGCCAGAGTCCTCTCTCCGCTCTCTTTAATGAAGTGAGCAGACCAGTTCCTCAGGAAATAGAAGTGAATCAAATAAACAGGCAGGGCACAGCCCGGCCGCAGAGGACCGTGGCTTGAGGCTAGCAGCTGTGTCGTCCTGGGGATGCAGCTGTCTGGGCCTCAGTTTTCTCGAACCTAAGTGGGTTTGAAGGCCACCGAGATGATACATAAACTTTTTGACTTTGGACACAAAGAACCTTCCTATCTCTTTCCACACACAGGGTATTTCTTGATCCTCATAACCGCTCTTGAATGGGGGTGTTAATCACTATTGTCTCCATTTAGAAAATTTGAAAGACTGGAGCTTTTAAGTAGACGTGCCCAACACTTTCCAGCTACGATGGAGACACAGGGCCCAGACTGGTCTAACCCCCAATGCCAAACAGCTGCTGATACAACATACATTCTCAAGTGTGTGGCATGTTGTCAGGTCAAACAATGAGACCAGATCCTACGTCTAACTACTCTGACAATAACTCACCAATAGACCTTAACATTTGTGAGTTTGGAGCCGTCATCTGCAAGTCCCAAGTGCTGGCTTAGTAGTAGAGGGTCACGGGTTGATTGTCATTCCAATGAAAGCCATGAAATGTGTCCCTGGCATCCCCGTTGCAGAGTCAATCTCCTTAGACTAGGTAACCAGAAGGCAATTCTCATCCTAAACACCTCAGCATCTTGTCCTGTATGTTTTTCCTATGTGGGGAACTGTCATTATATTTTACGTGACTTTTCAAATAAAATTTCCTGAGAAAAGAAACCATTAAATAAAAATAATGCAAAAACTATTCCTTAAAACACGTATAAAAATTGGGAATTGATATTACTATAAGCATGATGGACTTAACATTGCACAATAATTCTTCAGATATTTTCCATAATCAGTAATTTCCAGCCTAGCCACAGAAAATAATTCTTGTGAAAGAATTCTAAAAATAGAGACAGAAAATCGAAGGTCAACTTGCAATACTATAAAAACTTATTTTCCCTTCCATTCTTCCAAATGGTTTTCTTGATGTAAATGGACCCCAAACCAGAAAAGAAAACCTGCAATCTGAGCACAACTGGAATGCTTGAGTGATCTCAGCATGGGAAGTGTCTTCTCTAAACGCCAATCAAGGCGCTGGCAGCCATCTTCATGTAAGGATGACTCAGGAAAGAGACGAAATTCTACGTCAGCAGCACCACAAACTCTACAGGTCTGCACCTCTCCTTGGAGTTGGGGCAAGCCCATGTCAGGGCCTGGGAGATTAAGAAGCATGTGATGTTAATTACTCCAAGAGTGTAATCAAGCTTGAGCCTGGTGGATTCATGCTATGGTTCAAATGCTTGCGCCTTCTCCAAATTCATGTTAAAGCTTAATCCTCAATGCACTAGTTTTAAGAGGTGGAAATTTAGAAGGTGCTTATTTCATGAGGCCTCCTCCCTTGTCAGTGGGTTTAAAGCCCTTATAGCTGAGGCTTCACACTGTGTTGAGTCCTTTTTTCCCCTTTTTCTTTCCACTACATGGAGACATAGCATTCATGATGCTGTCTTGAAAGCAGAGAAACCAGGCCCTCCCCAGATAACCAAACCTGCCAGTTTCATAAACTTGGACTTCACAGACTCCAGAACTATGCAGAAATATATGTCTGTTCTTTATAAAGTACCCAGTCTTAGGTATTGTGTTACAGAAGCATAAATGGACTGACACAGTCAAGCTGAGATTCTAACACCGGAATGATCAAGCAATGTCAGGGGCAAAGGCCCAGGGCTAGTCAGGGTGGGACCTACAGAGGCCAGGGTCCTGGGTCGGATGGGAACCATATAGGGTGCATAGCACAACAGAGATCTAACTACTCTGACAAGAGCAAGAGGCCCAGGAAGAGACCCTACAGATCAGAAGGAGAATATTAGCAGCTAGGTAGGTACGAGCAGGGCAGATGATGGATATGGGTATGCTATTTGGATTGGTTTCTGTCAGACTGATCTGGGCTATTATGGGAATGACAATGATTAAGACCTTGCAGGTGGATTGTTATCAAGAGCTTTCAGGTAGGTTGCTTTGAGAACAGAGTCAATAAAGATCCTGGGAAACTTTTAAGAAGCAACTGATATTCTTCAAAATTGTGCATAAAACCCAAAACTGTGCTTTCCATAAAGCATGCAATCACTAGGACAGGGCCCAGCTTGTTGTACAAGTCATTATTAAATTCTTTTTCTTGCTAAAACTTTTCTTGCTCTTTTCAATTATTTCAGTGACAACCTCAAGCCACTAGAGAGTAGAAAGTCTGGTGAAGACAAGGATGTGATCTCCCTAGAGTATGAGCAAAGAGCTTCTATGGTAGGGGGAGGGAAGGTGCCATGATCAGGATGACATCATGAGAGAATCCCGCCACCATATGTATGCTGGGTTTCTGGCCATCCTCCTCAGTGGTTTGATATGGAATATCTTGCATATTTTTTGAACGATTATTTTTTTATAACAAGATAAGTGCAAACCAAATAGTTTGCCTCCAAACCCTTACTAAGGATGCTCTTGCAATTCCACTAAACTCATAAAGCTCCATGATACCCTGAGTATTCTTAAAAGGCAATTTTCATATCAGCTTTTACAGATAAATTCTCTTGCACACAAAAATATCATATGTGGTATAATAGCACATATAACAGAATAAGATTATTAAACTGCTACTTCTATGATTTATCTTTTAGCTTCTAATATATCTACCTTTTTAAAATTTACCCTTAAATGCAAGTCCTATAATATCATTACTCATTTTTCTACTAAACTCTGCTGCCTAAATATTAGTTTATCCTCTGGAAGTTTAAACTCAAAACAGATCTGATCCACAACTTTATAGGGAGGGAAGTCTTAGACTATGAATGATGTCAAGGTGAAAATAAGCTTCATACTTAAAACTAACAAGAAATAATCATAGACCAGTGTCTCCCAATATATTTTTATACTTTACACATACAAGTAAGAGGATGAAATTGCTGTCTTTATGGCTCAAAAGAGGTTGCACCTGCAGCTCATCAGAATAGCGGCTGCTAATAAGAAGAGGCGCCATCTCAGGACTGCCTGAAGATCTCTCCATGTCTTCTGCTGTTGTTTCAGAACAATAAGTTTCCAGCATCAATGAGTGGACCCAGATTTCCATGATAAAAGCACTTCAGTGCAAATTGCACTTCCACTCTTAATTCCCATGTGAGAATCAGAACCTTTTCTGAGACAAAGGCACCGCCACTTGGGCTCCTCTCCCTCTCCTGCAGTTCTTCTCACTCTGAGGTTGGGGCATTCCTGAGGGGACTGGGTGTGGGGCCCCATCTGGGACTGGGGGAAGCAGACACTCTGGTGGCCCTGGGCCTCCCTTCCCTCTCAGCCGTTCCTTTGTGGTGTGTTCACACTTCCTCTCCAATCCTGTATCAGTGCAAGAGCATACTGGAGCTTCAGCATGACGAGGTCAGGAGGGGAGCCGCCGGACAGCAGGCATCTGCCATCAGCCCAGCCCTGCCCTCCAGGAGCAGGGCTCCTAAATGTAGAACTGGGAGTAGGACGCAGCCCATCATCACAGCTGGCCCCAGGTGTCCCCTGCAGGTCTCTGTCCCTCCAGGCCACCAACTTGCACCCCCATCATCTTTGTTTTCTCAACTCAGAACAGTCTGACCCATTTGGTGCACACATCTTATTACGTTTCAAAGTCATTTAATGTTATTTGGTGCTTTAGTAAACACCAAGCACGTAAAATTAGGCTTTCTTCTTACTTATGGAGTTGAGATATTTTCAGCATTTAAGCCAGAGAGTGTTGCCGAGTGTTTATGAACCATCATTCAAGCACCTCAACCTGGATAGAAAAGAAACCACAGCAGATAATATAAAGGTTCCTTTCTTAGGATGTGACTGCCAGTGACAGCCAGCAAACACACTGCACAAATTTCATGCTGCCAAGTCTAAGTCTTCATTGTCAAATACTCTAACTTTCAATAAAAGCTCATTGTGTTACTACACTCGAGACAGATGACTGGCAAATGTATATATTTTAGCAATCATAAATTAATCCATATTAATTTAATGAATTGAAGCTCCTCACATTCTATGACATAAACACCCCGATTTCACAGATAGAAAAAGCAAAGGCTCACTGGGTTTACACAGCCTGGCCAAGATCGCACACCTAGTGCGTGAGAGTCAGAGCCCAAGCGCGGGTCTGTCTCTCGTTTACAACCAGATTGGTTCTATCAAGAGATTTTTTTTTAAAGCAGTCTGAGACAGCCATTTTCCCTGAGTATTTTCTGTATCCATCCTCTAAATCCGATTATTAATTTGCAGTATCCTTGAGTCACAAATAAACTGTTTTATACTGAAGTCACCAATTAAGTTTGATTGTTTTATCGGTGCCAGGGAGATGAAGCCTCCTGTGTATCCACCTGTCATAAAGCCCTTGCTTAAAAATCGCTGGGTAGAGACATCACACTCCAAGATGGAGATAAAAGGAAGATTTAAAATGCGTGATGCGAATCTGTCCTACAGGCTAATCACGTGCAGAGGAGGCAGAGATGCTCGGCTGGCTGGTGCTATCTCTCATCTAGTTATCGTCAGGGCTATCATGAGGAAGATTAAAAACCAGTGTCTACAAATAGTCCTGAAATTTTTGTCTTTCATTAGTGACTTATTATTATTACTCAAGACCTCTTTTTTTTCTGGCAAAGACAATGATTTCTTAGTCTCTGTCAGGATGCAATCTACAGAGAATTCATCAGGGCTAAGGAAATAGTAAACGCAATTTCCAACTACTGCATCCTGTTGCCAGGGGCCATCTTTGATAATAATGGCCTTAATTTATAGAAATATAAATAATACAACAGTGACACCAGGAATCTATGATCATATAAATCTGTCACAGAGAAGTACAAATGAACATAGTTAAATGAAACTGACCTATAAATACATCTGTGCTTCAGCGTCTGATGGAAAAAGTTTACCCCCCAAAAAATGCATGAACCACAATTGCAATAAAAATGGAAGCATCCTTAGCCAACAGAGGGCTTTCACCTTGAAATATGAGTTGTTTTTTGCATTTAATACATTTGAAATCTTAAAATATATTGAATTTGTTTTTTAAGAAAGGAAACAGACGCCATTCATCTTACAGTCTCTGACAACCCCATGCAGGCTTGTGTGTGCCCTTTATAACTTAAATAGCTGTAACGCCTTATATTATATTTTGCCTTGCTCATTGGAATAACTAGATTTATGATCTTATAGATAACCTAGCACTGTAGTCTTGTTGGCTTTGGTGAGTGATGTCATTTTTTTCTCTTAAAAAGCACATACATTTGCTGTTTGAAATTAATAAAATCCATTCCCAGAAATGTTCTCTTCATATAAAAAGAGTCATCTGCCTATAGCAGCTGAACAAAGACAGTTTAGTGATTTCTTTTCTTTCCTTTTCTTTTTTTCTGGTTTCATTTTATTGATTACTCTAGGAATAGGAAAATGCCTAAATTGCTTTATTTGGTAGGAGAGGGAACACATATATAGAACTTTAATGCAGAAGATAAGCTTGGGTTGATCCTCAAAATATTCATGGTAAACATAGCTTATTAGAAACGCCTTCAATCTAAACAAGCAGACTCAAGAAAGAAAAGAAAATGTGCAGAAAGGTGATTGTTGTTACAGGAGCATGACGTTTTCTTTTGGTTACGGAGTATGTGCTCAGAAAATGAGCTGGTGGAGGAAAGCCCCTCCTTAAAGTTGTTGCCTTTAAGGTCAGTAACGTTGAAATTTTTTATTTCACATCCAGGGTCATTGGCTTATAAGATTTTTTAAAAAGGTGAAAATTAATTTTACCAAGATGGAAGTTATGTTCTGGAAGCTAGAGGTGATTATTTCTCCAGATAAATCACAGCTAGTCATTTCACAATTAATTGCGCCATTATGGAGAATTATTTCGAGCTCTTCCATCAAGACGTACATTTCATGTGGAACCAGGATATTTATCAACATTGTGTGTGGCTGGACAAAGTGCGTTGGGGGGCTTTAAATCTGTTTACAGAAGTAAGTTCCCAAAATCATCACAAGCACTTCCTAAGTTGCTACCAATTAAATCCATATGTATTCTCTGCCTTCCTAGAGTTGCATCCCCAAAGTCCAAGTCAGGGCCACTGTGGGGATCTCTTGTAGTAAAAGGATCCTTTCTGCAGGATGTGCTCAGCCCCGGCCACCTCCACCCACACCCCTTCCCGCCCCACATCCCCAAATTCTCTTTCCGTTTCCATTGACCTTGTAGCTCAGATCAGTCCCCCACACCTACTGGGTTCTGCCCTGGTGGCTGCCAGACAGAACCGCTGAGCTGGTTTCTGGTCTCACCCTAGCTGGCAGTGGGGGGTCCCTCTATCTCTGCACGAGCAGGTGAGCAGCAGACGCTCCCTTCACCTGTGCTGATCCCGACTTCCCCTGCAGATGAACAAGTCTCCCTGAAGTGAGCTTTCTCACGTGAATGACTTCTCCACCTCACGTCCCTGCACAGCTGTCTCTGGGTCCTTCCCACGTGTCTCTGAGGATCAGCACTTTTTGCCATGCTGTGTTCTTTCCTCTGTTGAAATAGTTGGCCCACGGCAGACATGTCTTATGGTTGATGTGGTTTAACAAGGCGAAGAAAGTTCTACAATTAAACCACCTGGCTGCTAATCCCAGCCTTGGAGCCCACTGGTGATGACATATCAGTAGCTGATGTAACCTCCCTGCATCTTGGTTTCCTGGTCACTGAAATACAAGTACCATTTCTGTCTGCCAGCTGTCCATGTCCCCTCAGATGGCTACTCTGCTGCATCCAAGGCCGGCCTGTGCTTGGCAGGTGAGAGCAGGAGAGGACAGTGACATTGGTTTGTTGACTTGACTCCTTCACTGGAAGGCTCTCGGGTTCCTTCAGAGAAAGTGACTGCTCATACATGGAAGCTGCCTTCACCTTCCTCTTGAAGTCCTGTCCTCACCCCAACCGTTCAGGGCTCATACCCCACCTGCAGAATTACAATTAGCCCCTTTGCACAGAAACACTCCTGACTGGTAGAGGCTTTTGTTCTTTGTAGGGACCCTGGCTGCTAAGAACTGCCCCACAGTTTGACTGTTGTGATTTATTTTTGTGGAGTGTGTGTGCACGTGTGAGTAAAATAAAGTGAGAGAACGTAGGCCGAGTTCTGATCATATGGTACTAACATGAACTCCGCATGGGTTTAAAAGTGATGTCGGGCACTGCAGAGCCAGGGCCTCAAACCCAGGCAGTGCAGGTCTGGGAGGGCCCCGTCCACCTCGACCACCCACCATCCCTGCAGATTCCCTTAATATATGTTGTTAGCACAATAACACCCCCTCCAAAAGTGTCCTTGTCCTAATCCCCAGCACCTGTAAATACATTGTTACGTGGCAAAGCAGAAGGAAAGTTGCAGGGGGAATCAAGGTAGCTAACCACCTGTCATGGAGATGGGGAGGGGAACCTGGGATTACCGAGGCGACCCGCTGGAGTCCAGGGTCCTTCACTGGGGAAGGGAGACACAGAGGAAAGGAACTCAAGGGAAATGTAGCTACCAAAGAAAGGCACAGAGACATGCCAGCTTGATGGTTTTAAAGATAGAAGGAGGGGCGCGGGAGCCGAGGAATGCAGGTGGCTTCCAGCAACTAGAAAAAGCACAAGACAAATTCTCCCCTGCAGCCTCCAGAAAGGGGACACAGCGCTGCCACTGAGCTAGTCCCAGGAGACCAGTGCCAAATTTCTATCCCATAGCATCATGTAAGATAATAGAACTGTGTTGTTTAAGCTTCCTCACAGCAGCAAGAGGAAACTAATGCTTGTGCCATGCAGAAGTGGAAGAAACTACGCACTCACACTTCATGTTCTGAAAAACGTTATTTAATCTGAATTTGTGGCCATTATGCTTAATGAGAGGTTTGTATAGTTGAGCCACAAGATTGGTAAGAGAGTAAACATTAAAAAGGACACCTTCCTAGAAAGTTCTTCCCTTCTTTCAAAGCCTTCACTTGAAAACTGAGAAACGCTGGTCGTAGTGAACGCTAATTCTCATGCTTACCTCTGGTAAATTTCCCCACCTGACGATGAGAGCACAGCCCTGAGAGTCCGGGGAGGGCAGGTGCTCAGTCTGATGGCGCTCGGGGGCCAGTCGGTCTTTGCCATCTGTTACTAATCCAAGCACAAAGCTGCACAACCGGCTCTGTCCTGACTGTTTTTTTCAATCTGCTGCAGCTCCTGCTCTTGTTCTGTGGAGTTCCAGGCAGGCTGGCTGCATTTAGCATGTTTAATTTGGCTTATAAATCAATCTCTTGGGTCGCTTTGTCATGATTTCTTCTCCTCTAAGCTCTCTGATCTGTCGACAGACTGTTGTGGTTTCAAGGCTCCCTGACTGGAAAGTTCTGGATGTGGCTCACCAAGTGTTGAAGGAAAAGCAAGGCTGCAAAACAACTTTTCTGGTTAGTGAAGAAGCAACATCTGGCTGTGTGTGTGTGTGTGTTTGTGGAGGCACGCGGTGTGTGTGTGCGGGGTGTGTCTGTGTGTAAGTGGAGACTATAGGTGTATGTGTGCATGTGCATTTGGGGGTATGCACAGGGGGTGTGAGTGCACGCCTGCTCTGTACCTGCGTGGGCTTTGAGAGATCCGCCGGCTGTGCAATTCTGCGCCCCCCACTCATTCCCCTGCGTGTTAGAAGCCAGCCTTGTGCCAGGCAGGATTCTCAGGTACAGGACAGAACGAGATGGACAGGGTTCTGTGCTCACAGATCTTACGTGTCTGTGAGAGAGCTGATGGATAACTCATGAATACAAAAATGAAGGAAGAAGATCATTTTTCACATCAACAAATGAAATGAAGAAACTGGGGCCCCACAAGTGGGGTAGGACAGATACATCCGAGGCAGCCCTTATGGCTGTGGACCCACAGATCTGAGGACAGAGGGATGTGGGTGGAGAGCTAGTGGGGCCAGGAGAACAACCCCAGCTGGAGGCTGAGCTGCAAGAAGCTTGGCCTGGAGGGGGGTCCAGGATGCTGCCTGGGTCTCAGGGGAATAGAAGATGGCCAAAAAGACAGAGGCAAGAGCACACAGGCCCTGGGAGACAATTAGCTTTTATTCTGATCGCAGCGGGAAACCACTGGAGGGCCTGGATGAAGCGGCACCATGCACTTCTTTGCATTTGAGAAACAGATTATTGTGTTTAATCTATCCAGAGAGGCAGATTGCAAAGGGCAGGGAGTTAGCAAGAGTGGAGCCAGAGTGAAACAGGAAACTGGGCATTGTGCTCCTGCAGGGGTCAGGCAGAGGATGACGATGGCAGCTATGCAGCTGGGCGCATATGTTTAATGTGGAGCTCATTTTGATGGTGGAACCCACAGACCCAGGCTTTGGACTAAAGGTGATGATGGCAGAAAGGGAAGCCCTAAGGGCAGCAGCCAGGTCTGTGCCTGGAAAACTGGCTGCAGGGTGGTCATGGAGACGCAAGGGCAGGTGCAGGAAAGGAGGCAGACAGACCAGGAGCCTGGGAGTCGAGGCTGCAGCCTGGGGCACATGTGGACAATCAGGATCTGACTCCCTCTAACCCATTAGAGTTTCAGGCTTGAATGAGATCCCCAGAAAGAAGGGCGCAGGGGTAGGACCCAAGAGCAAACTGAGAAAGTCCACCCTTCAGGCACAGGAAAGGGAAGAGGACACAGCCGCTGGGGACACCACACGAAGTCGGGGCCTGGGGAGGACAAAGTGACATCACCAAATTGTTGCAGCTAAATCTTGAAAGACCCGCGGCTCTTAGATTTAGATATGGCTCTTTTTCCCTTGTACCATGGACGATATTCAGATTTGGGATCCTTCTTCCCTCAGGTTCCTTCCAGAATCTTCTTTCACAAGGACTTGATTCTACAGAATGAATAACAGTGATGGATTATTTCAATGTCCATGTAGTAGTTTTGTTTTACCTACTTAAAAAAAGAAAAAATAAGCCATCATTCTAATTTTGCTCTTATCACAGAGACCAGCTATTCACAGACATAGCGGTCATGGCTAGATGCTATGACTCACCCTGGGCCTCTGCTGGCATCACTATGGTGCAGCCCTGAAAGGCCACAGCCAACGTGGCCGCAGACTCACAAGACATTCTCATCCAAGCAGACCCCAAGGGCGGCTCGGGGAACAGGTGCTGTGAAGTCTCACCTTTCTCAAAGTTTCCAAGATCTCCTTCCTCCTGCATAATTCTTCCTAATCACCCCTAAGCTCAGGACCCTCCCCACACTGACAGTCATAACCACAGCAGAAGGGACTCAGCACGTCGTCCCCGTGCAAGGAGTTTAGTTCTCTGGTGCTCACCACACTCTCCCCACTCCGGTTCCTGGATCTCAGCATCCATCCATAATTACAGTGTGCTCTTGATTTTTCTAGACATTTAAGACATTGGAATGTGGCAAAGTCCCTTCTCGGAGCCTCAGAGGCACTGAATGTGAGCCTAGCACACACGTGAGAAAGGAATCAAAGCGTGCCTCAAGGCTACAGAGAGTGCAGCCGGTCACCAGGGAGCCTAACCTAATAGACACTGAAAACGGGAGGACCCTGGGGCTGCATGAGCAAAGCCTCAGTGAGAAAGGAGAAAGAGGCCAAAGGGAAAGCCAGTTTGAATTCCCTGCCCTCCTACTGAGCATTTTCCCTTTCCAGACTCCAGTACCAATTCAGAGTCATGCTGAGCTCCCAAATATGTGTCGCATGGACCACAAGGTTTCTTGGAGCAGTGGATTAAAATACTGTAGATGTGCAAGACGGAGGGAGACTCTAAACACAGAGCCCCACGCCGAGACTTCGGAAGCACTGGGGCAGCAGGCTCCCTTACTGCCAGACCAGGAGCTGTGGTGTGACTGTAAAGAATCCAGCCGGCAAGTCCTCTTACACACCGTCCTGGGTGCCAGGAGGGACAGCCTCTAAGTGTGCTGGGGTAGCTTTCTCTTGCTCTTTTGTTTTTCATCAAGATGTAAGTTGTATACCATAAACACACAGATACTAAGCATAAACACACAGATACTAAGCACAGTGATCAGTTTGACACACACAGTACCCTGCACGCTTTCGGGAATGATTGTAAGAGAAAACATTAGACTTAAACAGAAACACAATAGAGATGGCACTTTTCAAAAGTGTAAAGTTTGCAGCACCCAAGATGAAAATATTCATCTCCAAACATAGCACAGTGATGCTCCTAGCACAGGGCACTCAATGTTTTTGCTAAAAGATATTTGTTTCATAAACAAGGAAAAGGAAAACAAAATCCAGCCCAGTACCTTGCCCCTACACTGAAGTTTGGTTCCTATGTGTAGCTGAGAAGGTCTTAGGTAAACTGCCCACCTCCTTGCAGTTTAGAGTCCTACTCATGGGCGGTGCATGGTGAGGCCAGGGCAGGACTCAGGTGTTCTAAGTACATCTTGACATGTCACCAGGAATAACCCCAGGATCTAACAATAGCTTTTTACCATATGCATTGGTAAAACCCTTAAGTTAATATATACATACTATTTTGTTTCATAATGTTTAAGTAGGACTCCTTGCTGCCTTTAAAAACTCTAAGTCAAAAAAAAAAAAAAAAAGCTCATATATAGCCCAGCACAGTGGCTCACACCTGCAATCCTAGCATCCTGGGAGGCCCAAATGGGAGGATCACTTGAGCTTAGGAGTTGTAGACTAGCCTAAGCAAGAGCCAAGAGTGAGACTCCATCCCTACTAAAAACAGAAAAATTTAGGCAGGCATTGTGGCAGCCACCTGTAGTCCCCCTATTCAGGAGGCTGAGGTAGGAGGATTGTTTGAACCCAAGAAACTGAGGGTGCTGTGAGCTAGACTGACACCAAGCCACTCTAGTCTGGGAAACAGAGTGAAACTCTACCAAAAAAAAATAAAAAATTATATATATGTAATTTTATGCAAATGGATTTGAATTAGGTGAGTGCAGGTGTTTTCTGAGGACAATATTCTTTTGCCCAACATGAGAAAAAGAAGGATAAACTTAATCCCTGCAAAGCTACATAAAACTGCAAGATAAAGTATTATTCTGAATCCTTTCAGTAGTAAGTGTCCAGCACAATCCAAACTAGCTGAAAGCAAAAGAAGAATTTATTCACACCCACATGAAGTGAGAAGTTTAAGGTTGGTGCCAACTTGTCAAGTCCAGGGACTCAAATGACACAGTCAGCATTCTCTCTGTATCTCTCGGCTCTTTCATTGGACTGATACTATTTTCCAATAATATCAGCATTCTCCCTCTGTGCAGCAGGGGACGGGGAGGGTGAGGAGTCACCACAGACAGATCCAGGTTTCATCGCTTAGTGAATCTTGAGTAAAGAGCCATCTTTCTCCTGGAGTCTACCTGTGACATCACAAGATTGCCCCCTCTTCCTCCAAGGACAATTCATATCCCTGACTAACCATGCTGGCCAAGAAGAAAGGACACAAGGAGTGGTCAGTCATCAACCATGGAGTGGAAGAGGCTTCACTCTTCAAAAGAAGAAGGTGTTGTTTCCAGAAAACGATAGGGAGGGATGCTGGACGATGGAAACACCAGCCGTCCCCTTCAGACTGCTAGTAAGCATGTTATTCTGTCAACAATGCTGGTCCAATTACACACAAATCCGCTTTCTCACTGGCTACCAAATGTTGATGGTGACAACTCTTGCAGTTGGAGAAGGTGCCCTTCCCAGGAGTATTGCTGCAAGAAGACAGTGACGTCATAGACGCTGTGCGTGGAGCCAGCTTCATTAGGTAGACAGTGGGGACATGAGATGCAGCCTGAAAATGTTGAAATGGCTTAAATGTTTTCCTTTGGAATTGATAAATAAAATTGAAAACATCCCACTAGTGGCCTCCCGCCGTTCCTTAACTATTTCACTTTGCTATTCAAATGATAACCAGGATTATAGTCACTACTGCTAACAAATTATCATCTGGCAAATTATATATGCATATGGGTATGCGTATAAGTAAGAGATAGAAATTCTAGATCCTCAAATATATCCACTTGTTCCTATTTGCCCTGGGAGCTCAGACGAGAGCAAAGTAATCACACAGGCCTGGTCTGCCATTGACATACAGATAAGGCCGCCGTGAAGCTGGCCTTGCTCTGCCCTGATCTCTGTTGTCAATACCTGGCTGTTCTGTAATTTATGGACACAGGGAAGTCAGAGGAGAGGCAGGATTCTTATCACCCCAAACACATGCTAAAATTCTACTCCCTGAAATGCGTGTGCTCAAATGCAACTGACTAATACAGGCTAATGTGCTTTCCAAGTTGATTCACTATATTTGGAAGCTATTTATATTCTTCTAACGGAAATCACTGCCTTAAATATAACTCTGGAGTCAGGGGCGTCTGCTGTCTGCAGTCAAAGGTCCAAGCTGTGTATGTGGGAGAAAAATCAGTCCAGCCAATGTGATCCTCTGGAGACCTGGCATTCCAAGGCGGGTTTTCATTACCACACATTCCAGTATCCTCAGGTATTTCCTTCTCAGATGGCTGATACTTAGAATTTTTGTTTGAGGTTCATGTTTAGACCAGTTGTGAGGACAAATTCAGTTCTAGGAATGCTGTCTGGCTGCACCCACTCAGGACCTGGGGCAGTGAGAGTAGCCCCCTGGGCTCTGTTCAATGGCTTCAGGGAGAAGAACTTGCAGGCGAGACCCCTGTCCTCTTGGTGCAGTGCGGTACAGCAGCACCTGCCTGGCCCTGTAGCCGCAGGCCTGCTGTGACGAACTCCCAAAACCTGCTTTGGCTCTGAGTCAGCCCGCAAACATCTGTGATGACTAGGAAGCTACGGGAGAGCCCATTTCTATGAAATCATTTTTAAAACCTCTTCTTCATCGTAAATGAAGGAAATACAAAACTATGTTAGATGTAGACGAGGGGCCCATTTCTCTGAGTTGTTACCAAGCACACGGTGTTTATTCTCTACCACATTTCTGGAAACCCCCATGACGCTCTCCGCAGACACAATGCCCTTTTTTCTAGATGGTGAAAACTTTGCAGTAGGAAGAGATCTAGATGTTGGGTTAAACGTGCCGGCGTGGAATCTGGATTCTCGTCTTATCAGCTACCAGTCAGGATCCTTGAAGAACCGCTGACCTCACTGGGTCTCAACGACGTATCCACAAAATTAGGAAGTCTGACATGAATTTCCATGTGTGTATAAAGTCTCTGTAATAACTATGTCATATGTACTGCTAACTGATGATTGCTTTCTTTTAAGGAAGATCAAGATGACAGAGAGGTTACTGCCACGGATGGGGGCAAAGCTATAGGATCCCAAGGAACTAGGGCTCCTGCTTCTTTCCCCTAAACTTACCTCTTTGAACTTTCAACGGTGGGCAAAAAAAGTTGGGCAAAAGCAAAGCAAAACCAAAAAGCCAGACGTTCAATGGAACTGTCAGAGGACTAGTAATATTCAAAGATAGCTCTGGCGTATGGCTGAGAATAACACTTCTAACAATTTCCCCAGTGGCGCTGGGCTGCCCCAAGGCTCACCCTGTGGGAAGCCCGGGCACTGCACAGATGCGATTCCAAAACAGGTTTGAAGTCTGAAGGGTCACTTTCTGCTCTTCTAATTTATTTCTTTTTCTTTTGAAAGACTTCTCTAAAACTGAAACGTAACTGTAGTTTCTAAAGTTAGGAAGAGGCAGGCAGTGTGCTGTGCTGCCTCCAGCTGTGCTGATGTCACTCACCCTACCCCACAGCAAGCAGTGTGGGGCATCTGCAGCTGTGCTGATGTCACTCACCCCACCCCACAGCAGGCAGAGTGAGATGTCTGCAGCTGTGCTGATGTCACTCACCCCACCCCACAGCAGGCAGTGTTGGGCGTCTCCAGCTGTGATGATGTCACTCACCCCACCCCACTACAGGCAGGCAGTGTGGGACATCTCCAGCTGTGCTGATGTCACTCACCCCACCCCACAGCAGGCAGTGTGGGATGTCTCCGGCTGTGATGATGTCACTCACCCCACCCCACAGAAGGCAGTGTGAGACGTCTGCAGCTGTGATGATGTCACTCACCCCACCCCACAGCAGGCAGTGTGGGGTGTCTCCAGCTGTGCTGATGTCACTCACCCCACCCCACAGCAGGCAGTGTGGGCTGTCTCCGGCTGTGCTGATGTCACTCACCCCACCCCACAGCAGGAAGTGTGGGGCGTCTCCGGCTGTGGTGAGGTCGCTCACCCAACCCCACAGC
>CAUYRH010088643.1:0-71961 GCA_963574655.1 Perodicticus potto
CAGATCTTTGAGAGCTGCAACTTCTTGTCTCAATGTGTCAAAATCTTTTGTCATTTTGTCTTTGAATTCATTGAATTCTTGAGACATCTTTTGGGTCATCTTTTGGATTACTGCCTGAAATTCTAATTCCATCTTTTCCTCAATTCTGCTGATCTTATTTGCTATCCAGACTCTGAATTCGATTTCTGACATCTCTGCCATTTGCTTATACAAGGGATCTTGTGCTGTATCTACCTTGACGTTCCTTTGAGGAGTTGATCTACTCTGATTATTCATATTTCCAGAGTTTTTCTGTTGATTCCACCTCATGATTATTTTTCACTATTGCCTGTGACCATCCTCAGAGTAGGGGAGGTTTCCCCAACAGTGATCCAGTGATCCCGGCAGGATCACTCTGTTGTTGCTGGATCTTTGTAGGGAGTGACCCTGTGTAGCTCCTCTGGGACTGGCCCACCCAGGGATTTCTGGCTGCAGGAGCAGCTCCGGAGTGTGGCACACCCAGATCAAGCAGCAGGGTGTGGAATGGGGCACCTGGTGGCCTTTGCAAAGGGAGCCCGTGCCTCCAGCAGTCTCTTGCTGGGAGGAGGGCTCCAGAGAGCGGGCGGCAGGCCTGGGGCATGGATAGGAGCCAGGCAGGGTCCTGGCGGGTGGCAGGCCGAGGCCGAGTGGGGCACAGATCAGCACCACACAGGAGTTTCTGTGAACTTCCTGGCCACTGCTGGCAGCGGGGCCAAGGCTCAGCGGGGGTGCCAGTTGGGGCTGCAAGGGATTCCTGGTGGACTGGAGTTCTTGGCCACTGTGGGCAGCGGTCCTGGAGCATGGATCAGAGCTGCACAGGCCGAGGCCAGGCAGGGCACTGATCGGCGCCAGGAGGGAGCCCCAGCGGACTTCCTGGCCACTGCTGGTGGCTAGTCAAGGCCCTGTGGGGTGCCAATCGAGGCTTGCGGAGGTTCCGGTGGAGTGGAGTCCCTGGCCACTGTGGGCTGTTAGCCTGGGGCATGGATCGAAGCAGGGAGGGGATCCCGGCAGGCGGCAGGCCAAGGCTGTGGGAACACAGATCGGCACCTGGAGGGAGTCCCAGCGGATTTCCTGGCCACTGCTGGCAGCTGGGGCAAGGCCTGGTGGGGCCACGCAGGGGTCCCGGTGGCGTGGAGTTCCTGGTCACTGTGGGAGGTGGGCCTGGGGCAAAGATCTGAGCCTGGCCGAGGCTAGATGGGGCACTAATTGGCACCACGTGGGAGTCCCGGCGGACTTCCTGGATGCTGCTGGTGGTGGGGTGCAAATCTGGGGCCCGGGAGTCCCAGTGGAGATCCTGCCACTGCGGGGGGCGGACCAAGGCCCGATGGGGCACAGATCAGAGCAGCACAGGGGGCCAGGCTGCATCCCTGGCCTGTGGGCTGGCGGGACTCAGTGGGACCCCAGAGTCTCTTACCTGGCCGGCCGCCTGGTCTGGCAGATAGGGAGGGTGGGCGCTGTTCAAGTCCTTCTCCCTCAGTTTCAGCAGAGGTCAGGCTTCTGGTGTGTCAGGTAAGGGGGGAAGGGAGTCTTGGAAGTTCAGAATGATGGAAAACTTTAGTTTAGTTTTTCTGCCTGAAGCTTGGTTTCTGGAAATCACAGCTTGCCTCAGGGGTGACCTGCAGTTATCACTTCTCTCTCTCTCTTCTCTCTCTCTCTCGATTGGGCTCCCAGTCTTTAGCTCAATTGGGCAGTTTCTGGAGGTTATCTTTCCTTTTGGACAAGAGTCTCTGTCGGAAGCTGCTTCCAGTTGGCCATCTTGCCCCTCCTTCCAATTAACTTTATTAAACCATTCCACAATGCATACATGTATCAAAACATCAGATGTACACCATAAATATTTCATGCATATAATTTTTATTTATCAATTTTGACTTTCTTAAAAAAATACTCCCCACACACATAAAAACCAAATGGAATTGTCAGGAAACCCCGACCTGGGGTGGCCCACCAGGAATTGTCCCATAACAGCCAGAGCACAGATGACACCCAGCTACTCTAACATACAGGCAGTTCTCAGATTATGAGTGAGATAGGTTTTATAGGTTTGTCTTTAAGTTGAATTTGTATGTAAGCTGAAACAAGTACATTTACCTATTATCTGTAATAGCCTCTGTTTGTAAATGTGAGTCACGTTTTTGTGACTCGAGGACTTCCTGTACACTGTCCCAAGCAGAGAAGGAGAGGACGAAATGGCTTGGCTTCTCCCATTCTTGCACCTTCCAGTGACTCTGACTGGCCAAATCTTGCTATAAAACACTTGGCAAGATAGTTTAGGAACGATGTCCACAGGGATCAGCTTCACGCAATAAAAAACAGAGCAGGAATCAGAGAGCAAACAGACAGCTACTCAGCCCAGATGGCCTTGGAGGTGGCTTCAGAGATGATTTTTCCAGAATGGGATTTCTCCTGGTCTGCGACTTCTTTGAAGTTCCTGACTCCAGCTGCTTCCATCACACCTTGCTGTAAAGTACTGATGCTTTGGGGTAAATAAGAGGCAGTCTGCCAACAAATGGTCTGCTAAAATGGGGTTTAGATGTAAAGCCCCTGTTACACGGTACTCAGTTGTGTAAGTTGCAGAATTCTTGCTCATAACTAGTGCTTTCCTGGTGCAGTGCGTCCCAGACTAGAATACTAACCTCATTTTCCCAAAAGGACATGATCTCATCGGTTTAAGCAATTTAACATTAACTTAGCACTAACAATACATCCATAATCCAATAGGCTAATCCTACCAACAGAAACATCAGACCCTAAGCGGTTCTCCACCTGTGGGTCGCGACCTCTTTGGGGTTTAACAACCCTTTCACAGGGGTCGCCTAATATCAGATATTTACATTACATTTTTTTCCTGCTAATCAATACCCAAAAGCAAGAGTTTCCTTTTTCTTTTTTCGTGTATTTCATGATGACATTCATGATCACAGCTGTCCTTTGTGAAACATACAATAAGATGACACCCCGTGCATATTTAACGTATACAAATTCAGCTCTGTCTATTGAAAGGCAAACAGTAGAGAGGAAAAAGAGAGAGAGACATAGGGTGGAATGAAGCAGAGAGAAGAGGAGAGAGAGAAAAATTTCCAGTTATGAGGGAGATTCTGCCAACCATTTCATTGAGAGAGCAAATGTCCCATCAAGAGGAGATCAAAGACGCGAATCTCTCTGCCCTGTGTCCATTATTTGTTCCTGCCTCTCCCTCAGAGCCTCTGGCCGGCATGCTAATGCTTAACAATATGGCCACGTAAAGCTAAATGTTGCTTACATAGTCTTAACCCCATACATATTGTTGTATATACCAACTTTGTAAACTATGTATGCTGCACAAAATGGGAAAATTAAGACCTCTTAAGGGTGAGTTTTAAAAAATACATTTATAATAGATTTTCACCTTCCATGCTGACTTTAGAAGCTAATCCTCCTATCTGGTGTCATTCCCGTGCTCATATACAGGGATTGAAAATTCAGCTAAGAGGTTGGCAATGGTGCAGGAACCGGGAAAAAGGAATTTCACAGTCTATCAAAACAAGAGTGTTAGCCTTGGCTTTAGACAGAGAGACTGAAATTAGTATAGTTGCAGGATTTAACCTCATAGGCTGTCCCCAGAACTCTGCTTTGAGATTCACTGTGTGTTTAACCAGTTACTCCCTTCTCTGTGCCTCAGCTATTCCTCCTGTAAAATGGGGGCACTAATATCTACCTCTTATCATCCCAAAAGAATACAGGCAGTCCCCGATTTACAAATACCTGACTTATGTATCACTTGTCCTTACAAAGAGAGGCTAGTACAGCAAGTCTCCGAGTTACTAATATCCGACTGACACATGATTCATACTTAGGAACAGGGGCAATTACAGGTAATAGGTAAATGTACCTGTCCTAACTTACATACAAATTCAACTTGAAACAAACCTACAGGACGTATCCCGTTCATAACCCAGACCTGACTGTAGCTAGGGATCAGATCTAGTCGGATCTAGGAATCTATTCTCCAAAGCTGAAATGTTTAACCTTTTTAGAGAATCCATGAAGTAAGCCAAATTTTTGTTTGAAATAACCCTTCCTGGTTCTGTTCACCTCAAAGATGGCCAAACTTTAAAGCAATAACTGCAACAGCGTGAGTGTCACTTTGAACCAAAAACGTTATAGCAATGCTTTTTCTTAATCCAATGTACAGGAGAAAAAATTTCCCAACCTTAATCCAAACCTCACAGGCTTCATCTGATCCACTTCAGCTTCCTAATCTCAATTATATAATGTCCAAAAACAAACAACCGATGCGGGTCCTGCAGTCTGACAAGCTGCCATTGGGATAAGCATTGCTGCTTCCTCTCCCTGCCACAGTCCGCAGTCCAGCTCTCTCTAGGTTAGTGCTGACAAGGAACTTAAACCACAAAGGACCAAAAAAGCAAATATTTTTGCCCAAAGCTAATGTAGCAAATTACATGCAAGTTCTAAACTCCAAGAACCTTTTAAATGGTGCAAGCCTACACAAACACACAGCATCCAGTTTGCCAAGACCTAAAAACTAAATGAAATCTCAATTGAGTTCAACTGAGGGATTTATAGAAAAATTTCAAAGACGAGAGTTCTGGCCTGGGCAGGACCGCTGGCTTACATAATCCTCTAGGTAAGTCACACTCTCTCACTGGGCTTGTTTGCTTGTCAAAGAAGCCAATGTTCTGCCCTGAGTGGACAGGCACGGGAGAGTGTAGGCAAGACCCAGAGCTCCATACAAGACAGGTATCTATACATGATCAGAAATTCATCCAGAATATTTTCTGCTAAGTGCTGAGTTACCCTAAAGGGCCTGCCAGGTGCAACTGTATGATCCAGGCTGCAAAAGGGCGCCTGCAGAAGCTGAAGCCAAGTCCCCTTTCCGCCTTGAGCAGGGCTGCAGTCAACTGAAGGAAGCTGTTTCTCCTTCACACGTGGGTGCTATCTGCCTTTTTGCCCAGAAGATTCATCAACTCAAAGGGAGAATCATTTTCTAATCGCTTTGTTGATACTCAGTGGTGACCTGAGCCCTAGCCAGGAGTGGAGCAACTATTCAGGGGTGACATCATTTTGCAGAAATCCAGGCGAGGGAAAGGTCTGCAAGCAGAGCTGCTTTGGAGGGACTCACAGATTGCATTGAACTTTGTGGTCAGAGGTGGGAAACAGGTGGACATACTGGAGTGAGAATCGCTCTTCACCACGTCTACATTACCCATCCTTTGACTGGACTCTCCATTTCCTGCTTTTTCACTTTGGCTGCATCCTCAGTGAAGAAGCATTGCAGAAGAAACTGAGGAAGTTTATTTAGAAGAAATGAGTGCAGTCAGGAAACCCACCGTGGCAGTGTTGCACAGAGAAGATTCGGAGTCAATCTGGCTTTGTTTTGCTCACACACTCTGTTGGACACCAGATAGCAGCAGTGGTTATTTTTTGAGCACTTGGGGCAAAATGTATCCTTTTAAGTCAACGTGTGCCATCAGTTCTGTGTCATTTTCATTTCTGACTTTCTGGATGCTTAGATTTCAAGCTGTATTTCGACGAGGCGGTTTCATCCATGTCTATCAGTGGGGAGATGAGATAGCATCAGTGATTGATCACACGCTTTCACCAGTCCTGTGGCTACAAATGTCACCCTGAAAACCACACTAGTACACTCTCCTCCAGTGCCTGGGAAGAGCCGTAGGAAGCTGGCCACCGAGAGGTGGCTGGGCGGACTCATCCAGATGCCAGTGCAGAAGGCTGGCAACAAGAAAATCTCAACGCATTCCGTACATGCTGGCCAGACACGACAGACATCCAAACGAACATTCAGAGCTATCGACCAACTATTTTTGTTCTAATTCCCATGGATTCTGAATGTCTCTGAGTTGGGGAGGGTAAGGAGGAAATGAAAGAGACAAAGGAAATGTACTCCTCACTTGCTGACATAAACCATTACCAGAAAATTAGCACTCAGAATTCTATCTCTGACAATGAGTCATTTTCTTATCTCTCTTCTTTTCTGCGCTTTCCTAATTTTATACAATAAATGGATGGTTTCCTATAAACAGGAAGATGAGAAAAGTATCCCTCATCTAAATGTATTGGATTCCTAAGTTCTCAGAGGGAGTGTTTGGGCCGGGAATGTGGAGAGGAAGAAAACAAGACTCGAGGTTTCAGAAAGCGATGGAGTTATCTGAATCGATTGGGATCCTGAGTCCCGAGAGGGAAAATTTGGATAGCAAGAGATGCCTATTCTGAACTTTCCGTAAACAACCCTTTCCCTCCCCTTCCTCACATAATCACCAAAATTATACCTGAATAGGCAGATTTGCAGTGCCTGTGTATAGCAAAGTTTTATGCCACAGTACTTTTGTACAACAAAGCTTCATACTCATTTTGGTTGCTTCTTCAAGTAAGGAAGTCTCTAGGGCTTCCTTGGAGAAATTGGAGACAACTTAAATAAGGCGTTTTCTTTATCAAATTCACGCAATGGAAATGCTTACGTTAGGATCGTTTTTCACCGTAAACCTACATTCTCTTGACTACTTGGCTAGTGAGGTGAGGATCTGAGATGCACAGGCAAAAAGATTCAGGCAAATATGAAGCCTGACTTCTTGGCCTCAGCCCCTGAAGTCTTCACATGTGCTTTAGACAAATTAAATCAGAGAAAATAAAATCCTGGCCAAACCCCTATGCCAAGGAAATAGAAACTTGAACTTCTCCCTCCATACGGGACTAAAAAGGAAACAACATAGCTGTCAAATGAACACAGTGTTGCTAATATACCTCAAGAAAAGATGTAACCAGAGAAGCAAAATGTTTTCTGTAAAAAGTGAAAGGTGAGATCAGGCTTCTCAGAGATGCTTTTTTTTTCTCTTTCTTTAACATCTTCCAAATATATTTGAACTTGTTTCCTGCTTGGACTCATTTAATGCTCCCTGAGATGTTTCACAGATGTGAGTTATGTTTGGAAACTCAACTCAGGGAGCGCGTGGTTTTGACACAGACGTCGGGCTGGCAGAGCTCCTCCTGCTTCCCACGGCGTCACTGTCGTGTCCCTGAATAGTGCTGCCCGCTTCCCTCCCTGCAAAGGGCCACGTTGCTCAGCACACCGCGACCCCTGACTCAGCCCTGGGGGAGGACATCGTCATCACAGCAGTGGGTGTGAGTCTAGAAGAGAAAGATCCCAACTGGCCTAAGATTGTTGGGACTTGCCAAAAGGCTCCAGCTCATGGGGTTAATTCCTTCTTCTCTTATTATGGGTAAAGTGGTATAATTAGCAACTCGTTGAAAATGTGGGCCAGCTTCCAGTTACCAGGCACTAATCTAACTGAGTAAGGGAAAGAAACAGGAAAGATGTGGGAAGGACAGACAGAGCTGGACTGAAACATACAAACTCCTCTGAAATTCTCATTTTCAAATAATAGTAGTTCCTATTTGTCGGAACCTAATATTTATTTTTGCGACAGCTTCATAAGAAAGACATTGCTATTCCCACTTTACAGATGAGAGAACCAAGGGTGAGAGGTTATGTAACTTGCCCAATTAGGAAATGAGGGAACCGAGTTTCCAAACTAAGTCTAATCCCTCCTCTTCCAATGCTCTACAAAATTTATCAGAATACTAACTAAAGGGTGTTTAAGGAAATAAGTCTGGACAAAAAAACAAAGAAAACCTAAAGATATTTGGAACATGGTTTGTTCCCAGAGCTTCTAAGTTAATTGTCTTATCATTGCCATGTTATTCATGCTACTGTTAAGCTAACATCCTTTATGTAAAAAAAAACACTTAATATTCTGCTTTCTTCTTAAATATGCTACTTTCAGCTTCCCTCATTTTTCCTCCTCTCAGCTCATTGCCATGTTGGCTGATAAGAGAGACCTCATCAGCACCAGGCCGGCTCCATCTCTGCTGCCTCCTAACTCAGCAGGCTCTCCTCCCATCCCCCAAGCCTGCCAGCTCTTTATACAGCAGCGCAAATGCCACCTTCATCAGCAACCAAGACTTTGTCCTCCCAGACCCTGCTTTCAGGTCGGCCCCACAGAACATAACTGGAAAAGGGTCTATAACCCCAGGCCCAGCCCACCAGAGGCTTCTGCTATGCAGATAAAGAGCGGCTCCTGCAGGCCCTCAGTGACCTGCTCATTGCCCCTCCATCCACCCCCTGACTCTATCCCCCAGCACGACTGCTACAGACCTCCTCACTGTCAGACTCCAACCTTGGCTGAATGCCCATCTCCTTCACCTGGGACCCAGAGACCTCCGAGAGCAAGTCTGACCTCTGAGGCCCCTTTCTCTGCGTTCATCCCTTCCTCCTGCCTCTGTCCCTTCCTCTCCCCTACACAAGAAGCCATTCCCTTTCAACATTCCTCTGCAAAGCCTTCCCCAGTGTTTCCTTCTTCCTCTGAGGTCCGGAAGCACTCCTTCTGTGTACCTTTCCATTGGTGTTTAAGGTATGTTGTCAAATACTTCTTATCTTTCTTCCTTTGAGCTGTCTTTTAATATTTTAAATTGGACAAACAACAGTCTGGCTCATCTCTTTCAAAGCACATATCCTGTCTACCCAACCAGGTTGGGTGTCCTCCAATGCTCTGTCCTTCCCATCTGCTCATCTCCCTGCTAATGACTCCCTTGGAGAGCACTCATCCACTTGCAGAACACCATGGATACCACAAAGCCTCCTGCCACCAAACCCTGTCCTGGCCTCCCCAGCCTTACCACCCTTTCCCTTTCCGCTGATCCATGTCACTCCCCACTCTTTTCTCAAGGCCACTTCACATTCCAATGAAGCCTTTCCCCTCAAATCTGAGTCCACGATTGTCCGTTCCTTCTCTGAATTTCTATAACAATCCTATCTATACAGACACTATAATCTTATATGTATGCTTCTTTTACTGTAGATGTAAGTATGTGCATCTCGTATTTCCCTAAATGGAGTGGAAGCTTCCTGAGGACAGTAACCAAGCCTTCAGTTTTTTATCACTCTAGGATAGCACTAGGTCAAGGGGGCTTACTTATTACCTGCTACCTGCATGCACCCTACATTTTAAAAGGTAAAGCATAATTCAGATTTTTAGTTTCAAATATGGCATGGTAAGAGGATCAGGAATTTGAGGCTACAGTGAGCTATGATTATGCCCCTGAACTCCAGTCTGGACAATTGAGATGTCTGTAAAAAAAAAAAATAAGTATTATACATATGTCACAAGAAACTAAGTCTGCAGTAGCTCTAAACTGAGCAAAGTCTGGAATCAAAACAGAGAAAAATCTAAACTCTTACAGTGAGAGATTTTGTGTGTTTAAGAATCTCCTCTAAAGGGGAACCAAGTTTAAAGACGGCGCAGATATCACCCGACTTCACAGGGTTGTCTTGTTTAGTTATCCGAGAGCAGAAACACAACACCTTGAAAGAGTCTGTCTGGATCAAGAATTCAGCACTCATTTTCCTAAGTGGAAAGTTGTATGTGGCCAAGCAAAGCTGATCCGATGAAAGGCAGCATGTTCAGCTTCCTTTCAAATCAGCAGCCATAATTGCCACTCACATTTAACATGGCACCAATCACACCTGTGTTCTGGGGCCAAGAACACTGGCCAGCTCAGCACCTTCTGAAACCCGAGTGGCTGAAGTCCAAAGCAAACAAGACTGAACAGATGCATCATCGTGGTAGAGAGAACCCAGCAGCTGCCATTGTGATCCAGGGAGCTTACCCACACCCAACAGGGCAGGGTGGAGCCAGGAATGCACTGGATTTAGGGTCGACTCAACCTCCAACCCTGAGACACTGGGTTTTCAGTAATTGCTAACATTAAAAAATGCCCCTCTTGTCTCTTGAAATGCCAAAATAACCTGAAAATGCCGTTGGCTCTTCTGGATTGGGGACTAAGCCCTATCTTAGAAGCAAAGTGTAGCAATGCATACAGCAGACCTGCCCTCACAGATCCAGTCTCCACATAGATGACAATGAAAGGGCCAGTAACCCACATTCCCAGGCTATTTCATTACGAATGAGGCTTGCAGTTGCTGGTAAGTGCCTATGAGTTTCTGTAACACTCTTTGGTGGTATTCCAATAAGGCAATACCTCAGTATCAGTTCAAAAGCCAATCAGAAGGGAAATTGAGGGTAAAGTTGAGACTCAGCAGCCTCTTAATGTTGTTATAAGTTTTTTCAAGTCTAACAATGGCCATTTGGAAGAAGGGGAAAAAAGACTCATTTCCTTCAAAAGTCCCCAAACCGATGCAAACTGTGGGGCTAACACTGCCAATCCTGTTCTCCCTCACATATGGGTGCAGAAATCACACCCATATGCAAGCACCCTCTTTAGGATCTCCCCTACAGCACCATGCCTGGGCTGGGGTAATCTTAATCCTGAGAGTCCCAAACTGCAATTTTATTAATCATAGCAAGTAATAGCCATGCGCCAGACAGTGTGGTAAAGTCTGGGATGTAGCAATCACTGAAGTAGAAGTGTCTGCCTTGTGAGAGCTTATCTTCTAGCTAGGAGGAGAGAGGCAATCAACAAACAAGTAAATAGATAGACTCTCAGATGGTAACAGGTGTCCTAGGGGAAACAAGACAGATGGCAAGGGTAGGAACCACCCAGGGTGGGGAATGTGGATCATGCAGGGTGGTCAGGGAATGGCTCACCAAAGAGATGATGTCCTCAAGTAGGTGAGAGAGAACCCGTGCAGAGTTGTGGGACAGAGTTTTCAGGCAAAGGGATCAGAAAGGGCCAAGGGCCAAGGCCCTGAGGCAGAAGAAGGCTGGGTGTTTGCAGACTAGCAAGGGGTCAGAGGAGCTGGAAGAGAGGGAAGGGAGGTGAGAGGGGAAGCCAGGTTACCTATGACCTTGTGAGCCCTTTTAAGGACTTTGGCTTTGACTCAGCACATCACTCAGGGCCCAGTCAAGAGATAGAAGCTGCATCAGGTATTCCAACAGAGCTAATTTAATACAAATTACTGTTTACTAGGAATAAAGTCTTAACTAGGTAACTGAAAGGGTAAAAAGAGAACTCTAAGTCATCTTCAAAGCTGCTTCCTAGGAGTTTCTATAAAGATCCAGGGTGGTATTCTAAAAGGGCAGGTGGAACTGGGGGAGGTATTGGATTAGCAAAATGAAGCTGCTCAGAGGAGCACCCCGTGGGGCCAGATCTCCAACAGGGGCGATGGCAGCCAGGGCTGGTGTCCCCAAAGAGGCACAAAGAGGCTACTTCTTAAGTATGAGAAAAATTGGACAGTGGATTTATCTGCTGCTGCAGGAAGGAACTGCCGCTGCCTGGGTGAAGCAGTGGTACTGGGGTGCCCCTCACAGGAGCTTCAGGCAAGCAGGAAACCCACAGCAAATACAAGAAAAAGAAAGACTCCACTCTCTCTCTCATAACAGGCAACCCACCAACAAAGGAGAAATGTGGCTTCAGGGGCCCAACCCCAACAACACAGCATCAAGTATAGAAGGATGGACTTGGAGTTGAGAGGTTTTAACTTAACAACTGGCACCCTCTGAATGAAACAAATGGGCACTGAAGGCTGGGGGCTGTGGCTCACACCTGTAATCCCAGCTCTCTGGGAGGCCAAGGCAGGAAGACCCCTTGAGCTCAGGAGTTAGAGACCAGCCTTAATACGAGTGAGACCCCACCTCTACTAAAAAAAGAAAAATTAGCCATGTGTCGTGATGAGTGCCTATAGTCCCAGCTGCTTAGAAGGCTAAAGCTGGATGATCACTTGAGCTTAGGAGTTTGATGGACATAAGGGCACTCTAGCGTAAGAAACAAAGTGAAACCTTGTCACAAAAAAAAAAAGAAAGAAAGAAAAAAGAAAAAGAAAGAAGAGGGTACTGAAGGATTTTGAGCAAGAGAGTGGCAAAAGGTGACTCCCTGAGGCTGTGCTGAGGACAGAGCAGCAACAGTGGGGTGATAAGAGGTGACTGGGGTCTGAATAGAGGTCAGCCCATTTTATTTGCTGTGGGCTGTGCAAGAAAGAGGGGAGTCCAGAGTGACTCCCCACACCTTGGCCTGAGTAACTGAATGGAAACCAATTTACTGAGAAAGGAGACGAGGGGAGAAATACACTTATCTGGAGCTCTGAGCAGGTCAGGTTGTGTCTGAGGTACCTGTTAGAAATCCAAGTGGTGGCTCACTCCTGTGATCCTAGCACTCTGGGAGACAGAGGCAGGTGGATTGCCTGAGCTCATGGGTTTGAGACCAGCCTGAGCCAGAGCGAGACCCTGTCTTTAAAAATAGCCGGGCGTTGCAGCAGGTGCCTATAGTCCCAGCTACTCGGGAGGCTGAGGCAAGAGAATCGCATAAGCCCAAGAGTTTGAGGTTGCTGTGAGCTGTGACGCCGAGGCACTCTACCAAGAGTGACAAAGTGAGACTCTGTCTCAAAAAAAAAAAGAAAAGAAAGAAAGAAATCCAAGTGGCAGTGGTGGCAGGCAGTGAGATCCCCAACCCTGGGAAGGCTCTATCTTAGGGATGTAAATTTAGACTCACCCATCATATAGATGGATTTTTAAAGCCATGTGATTGCATGAGATTACCCCTGTTATCTCAGAATACAGGAAGGTCTGGAATCAGAATGACGAGGCTTTGAATCCCAACCCTGCCACCCCTAGATTTTCCCAGGCCATTCTGAGCCTTGATTCCCTCATCTGTCCCATGGCTGATAATACTCATACTGACTACATGGATCCTATGTGAAGATTAAATGCCACAAGGTAAGGAAAGTCCTTCCATCAGTGCCTGATATAAAGTCTTCAAAGCATGGAAGCTATTATCATTATCATATTATTATTACACTTCTATTAGTCAAAGATAGCCAGAGCCTAGAAAATTGGGTTCGTATGATCCAAAAGAAAAGTGACCTGAATTGTACTAAAATGAATGACTGACCCATTGCAGGAAAAGACACAGTAGTATCATCTATGAAATAGGTTTATAAATGATGACTTTGAATCAACGTGGATTTCCTCTTATTAACGCATTTATCCCGAGGACCCAAGCAGTTTTTAATCGGGCCGACTGTCTAGACCTGGATCTGCATGTAGCATGCCCATCCCAGAGCTCAGAATAGAACAACTGAGGATGCAGGAAGCGGAGAGGGAAGCCTGAGTACCTTTTGATGTATATGAAGATTAAGATGGGAGAAATATTTGTGAAAACAACCGGGGAGTTAGAGGAGGTGCCAGATAACCATCACAAATGAAAGAAGAAAGGAAAAGACAGGTCCACAGAAGGATTCCTAAAGGTTATCGGCAAATCCTTTAAAATACCAAAACTGAGTTTGCAGGGCAAGACAAAGCTAGAGACGAGATCCTTGCCTCAGGATGAACTGTTGAGACACAGTGTGTGTCTGTCGTGCGTGAGCCACAGATGAGTCAGGAATGAGCACAGCCCCACGGTGACGCTGCGGCCGACACACCAGTCGCCACTCGCTCCAAGTCGGCCCGGGAACAGAGCCCCATCCTCCCTAATTGTTCACCTCTCATTAAGCATTTTCACATCAGGCAGGCATTTCTCTCCAAGAGCTCAATTGCAGGGTTACCTAAGGTTGTCCTGTATTGCCGGCCTGAGAACTGAGACCAGCTGCCTGCATGGGGCGCTTCCTTCCTAGGGGGTGGGTCAGTCCAGGAAAGCAAACCACGGATCACAAAGCTTAGAAACCATGACAGCAGAGTGACAGAGGCTGGGTGGACTCGAGGCTGCTCCCCCAAATGTGGTGAGCGTTCTGCTCTCTGAACCCCAGGTGTGAAATCAACACTCCTCCTCCCCAGGTCGGTGTGAGGGACCTTTCAGCAGTGTCTCCAGAGTCACCTTGTTTGGTATCAAAACCTTTTGAGCTGCTCTTCTGCTCCCGCCAGCCTCCACCCACACAAGTTCCCAACACTTTCACAACATGAAAAACGCCACTGTCCAAAGATTCTTTCCCAAACAGCTGTTCCTGGATGCTTGGAGGGCTCCGTCTAGGACAGCGATTCCCAGCCCTAGCTGCACATCGCAGTCTCCAGGGGAGACTGGAAAGTACTGATGCCCAGTCTCCACCCCAGGCACACTGAATTCCAATACTGGGAATACAGCTTAGGCATCAGTATTTTTTTTAAGCTCCTCAAGTGTTTTAACTGTGCAGATGAATTTTACAACTCACTATTCCAGACTATAAATTCCCTTCAGCATGCTAAAGCTGTTGCTGAAGGCATCATACGTGATAGTAGCTATATTTCCTCCCTCCTTCTCTCTTCCTTCCCTCCCTTCTCCTTTCTTCCCTTCTTTCCCGCCCTCCCTCCCTTCCTTCTTTTCTTCTTTCCTTCCCTGACAATAAATAGGACCGATCACATCACTCCGCCTGAGCTCAGCATAAATGCAGC
This sequence comes from Perodicticus potto, assembly GCA_963574655.1. Lineage (NCBI taxonomy): Eukaryota > Metazoa > Chordata > Mammalia > Primates > Lorisidae > Perodicticus > Perodicticus potto. Next base: position 14,352 of record CAUYRH010088643.1, read on the forward strand.
TACGTCCCATCTAACATACTTCCATTAAAATCGAAAACACTCTATGACCCTTTAAAAAAATCTCTAACAGAGGAGAGGTTCCAGAAAAGGGTTCAAAACAGGCAAAAAACTCCAAGTGAAGGAAAAGACCCCGCTGCCACCGCTGATAGGAAAAGACAAAAAAAGTGCCCTCCCCATCAGACAAAATGTCTTGCCTTTTTTCTCTTAACTCCCCTCGCCCAGCTGTGTGGAAGGCCTAATGTCCCACGTCTTCCTGGGAATAGCCAAGTGGCCACAATGAATGAATGTAGGAGACAGATCTTGGGTGAGTGGCCAGGCTTCACTTTTCTGCCAACGGTTGTTTCAAAATAAGGCGCCAGAGGTGATCTGGTCACTGAATCTCTTTAGAAAATGATGCCAAGATGAACTTGAGAGCTTGCCCCCTTTCCTTCCCTGTGCCTCTCTGCTCCATGGAGGAACAGACATGGAGAATGTGACATAGGAACACCACTCAGTGAAGATGAATGGTTGAAGTTGTAATCATCCTGGTTTTCAGGATCTCAACATTTATCCACGTGTTTCCCAGCTCTAGCTTGCCAGCCCCTCCCCCGCCCTTTTTATTTGCTTCTGAAAGGTTCTATTATCAATCACTGCATGAGGTAAATTTCCAAATCAGCAGTCAGGGTTTTTAAGCTGCATGACTCCTATTATAGCCAGAAGGAGGCAGGTGACCAACACCAATGCAATCTCAAAATCCCCTCTGCAGCCTCCTTCCATGGCGTTCATTCATTCAATTTCATGGCATGTAGCAAGGCTGGGTTTATTAATAACAGAGCCTCCCCTGAGCATCCCTCTACCTTTACAGAGGGCCCAGGGGAATAAGAAAGTGGAGACACGGAACTAGAACAGAGAAAGGCAGGAGAATGGGTGTGGAGGGCATTTTTCTTAGGCATTTTATGACCTCTACCAGCCAGTTACATCAGGAAGAGTTTGGGTGTGTTGCAATTGTCTGGCTCTCTCCCTCTCATCCTTGCCTCCCTTTTCCCAGTCACTGCAGGGCCACGAAGGGATGCCTTCCACCGACTGGCCAGGCCATCCCCATACAAAAGTCCCGACTCCACCTGCCAGCCTCTCTGAAACCCTCTCAGCTCTGTGGGTCTGTCCACCATGGAGGCACCATCGTACTTTCCCCCACGCTGGCCTCCTGATTCCTCATTTTATCCAGTTGCTTGGGCCAAACATTTCTTTGCAGTGTGCCTTTGGTGGTTCCACTTTATACCCAGACGCCGCCTTTGATATGACATCTACAGGTTAAATAGGATTTCCCTGTCCCTTGGAGACTTGAGTGATGATGTCAACACAAAGGTTGAGGCCTCACCGCTCTGGGCCACTAAATGTCCAAAGTCTTCCCTGTAATTTCAGCTAACACGAGGGGCTTCCTCTCCCCTGACACCCTCTGCTTCCGGGTCCCAGCCTTTCACATGCACTTTATGGACTGCATCCTAGCGTCCCCTCCTGTATTCACCACCACTCCCATAAAATAACTAGCAAGCACCACAGAGAAATGGGGAAACAAGAGGAGAGGTGATAGCATGCTCAGATTAAGACTCCAGGACGCACATTCCCAAAGCCCCCTCTGCCGTTCTCTGGCCAGGAGGCTTTTTCTTGGTCTCTTGCAACCCTGCACCCAGCCTCTTCACCTCTAAAGGATTCCCCCAGAAAGATGAATCATCCTGCCTTCGTTCTGTGCAGCGGTTCAACTTAGACTCACTTGTACAACCAGAGGACGGTCTCCCTGGGCAGGGCTAAGCAGAGCTTCTCTCCCAAGCTGGGTTGTGAGAGAATCAGTCACAGGCAGCAGCAGCAGCTGGAGCAGTGGGGACAGCTGAGAGTCGGCACTGAAGAAGAAGCAGTGAGCAGAAGCCATAGGCCTGGAACGCAGAGGAAGCAAAAGTCACAAGACTGGGAGCAAGAGAAGGGAAAGGCAGCAGAAAGTGGCAGGAGAGAAGGGAAGAAAGCACTCAAGCTGATCTGGAGGGAAAGGAGCCCTGGCGTTCCCACCAGGCCTTAGTCGCTTAGCTGCAGACTTACTGCCCTGTGCACGCATGCACTAAATCTCCAGGGCCTCAGGTCTGGAGGCCTCTGCTCTTCACAACCCCCTGCAGTGGGATCAGGGCCCCTGCTCTATGCGAACTCTGTGTGTCTCCCACAGGGCTCCCCACGTCTCCCAGTACCTTGCCCTGTGCACTCATATCCTATGGTCACAGCCTCCCCCACATAGCAACACTCAGAGTGTGACTTCCTTCCCTCCTGGTCCTCTCTTTGATGCTGTGACTTTAACCTAATGGCACATTGCTTCTCATAGATCATTAGGCAAAGGTTTCTAAGATACTTTGTAAGAAATACATTCCCAAATACAAGAGTTTCAACTTACTCCCTCCAGAAAAACAAACTATAAGAGACAGTTCAAACTGCAAGAACATCTGGTGTGTCTATGTACAGAAATTCAAACAAGACCTTGTAGAAGAAACAAACGGTGTCCCTTGATGTCATGGAGGTAGACAGTACAGTGGACGTTTCCAGAGGCTTGGAAGGGTAGGGGAGAGGAATGAAGAGAGGTTGGTTAATGGGCGCAAACATACAGAAGGAATAAGTTCTAGTGTTCGATAACACAGTAGGGTGACTACAGTTGACAATAATTTATTGCATATTTCAAAATAGCTAGAAGAAAAGGTTTGGATTGTTCCCAGTACAAAGAAATGAGAAATGTTTGAGATGGCGGACATCCTAAATATCCTGATTTGTTTATTCACACATTGTACACAATTATCAAATAGCAAATGTGCCCCATAATTGTTCATAATTATTGTGTATCAATTTAAAAGGCAGCAAGGGGAGATTTGGGTTTCTCTTGTGTTCATATAAAATGTAGGATGGTCGTCCCCAAAAGGTCTCCAATTGAGTACAAATCACCCACTTTGAGAAAGAATTTTCTAGTTCTAGCATGGCTATTCCACATACACACACAACTACTGTGGAGTTGATTCTATAAAACTCAAAAGAGGGAGAAAATAAATCAGTAAAAGCTGAGGAGCAAGGAAGAGAAAGTCCCAACAATGGCCAGGGTGACCTTTTGCGTTCAGTGTGATTGAAGCCAAAGGAATAATGCCAACCTTTCCCCTCCTCTCAGAAATGGCTCGTGTATTGAATGGACAGCACTCAGCTATTTTCTCTGCAGAAGGCCTTTTCTCTGCTTTCCTGCTGTAAACTTCTGGCTCAGCCAAAAACCAGTATCTAAATATAACCTATAATGGTTTGTTTCATGTGCCATTTACATACATAATAATAATCTCAATTGAATCATAACTTCGGAAACCCAGCTTATTACAGTGGGATTAAAGTACACAGACCCTCCCACCCCATATTCCACATTCTACCGCCACCTTCTTTCCCTACGTAACATTTACTAGAAAGTTTCAGCAGATCTTTCTCTAATGAAACTAAAACCTCTTAAAAAAGGCCTGAATAGTGGGGGAATGACCCCCACAGAGCAGATCTCTCTGTCTTTGCTGACCCAGCAAATAACCCAATGATATTCACACCAATATGGCCCCATAGGCTTGCTGATGGGCCATGTGTATCCCAACCTCTTCCTCTCCCCCTCAGGAATGTTTATCAGAATGGGAGAATCTAAGAATAGCATTATTACTCACTCTGGAGTATATATGCATCATAATTTCAAAGCAGAGTACATGATTCAAACCTATGATACTTTACCTATTATTAGCTTACAATTTCTTTTTCACATCCAGCAGTAACACCATGGTTGAGAACTTTGATTTCTTGGACACAACCTCGGACACCCACCACTGGAGCTGTCAATGTCCAACAACTGAGCAAAAAGGAAGAACGCTGGTGTTGACTGGCTCAGAGGAGCCAAGCACTTCAGAGGATTTCAAAAACGCATCTGTCTTTCTCAGATATTTTCTTACCAAATCCCACAATCTCCAGCAACAATAACAAGTATATGATTCCCTAGCAAAGGTGTCCTCATTCTCTAAACAAAAGAAATAGGATAAAACTTTATCATCATCATTATTGATGACTTTGAATTTTATTCTTTGTCTTTGTATACTTTTGAATTCCCTAGAAATGAATGTCCCTTACCTTTTTAATGGGATATTGTTTAAAATGCTATGTAAAAAATGGAAATATTTCAATACAAGGAGTCGAGGGATTTGAGGAGGTTCTAGAAGACATTGCCTCACCCTCAGATGTAGGCAAGAATATATCTATGGCAATGAGGAGAAAGGGCATTTTACAAAGCCCTCTAGAAGGGGAAAAAATGAATCACTATTCATTTTGTACTGAAAAATGTAATAGGTGTTGTAATAAAACTCCCACCCTCTCAACAAACAATTAAAGGACACTTCTTTCTAAGTGTCTGAGACAAGACCACTAGGATCTGGATCTGTACAAGTTTCCTTTCAGCTAAGCTCCTATAAATGAAACACACTGCTCTCTAGAAATAAAAATCGAACAAAGGTAGGTAGCCACTAAACAATAGCAAAGCCTAGTTAGTCATTGAGAAAACAAGAGTTTCTCCAGTTCTAGCCTTCGACTATGTTTCTCCAATTGTCTGGGCAGCAGTTGTCTGAGTCAAATCCGGGGGGGTAAATATCGTCATTCCAGAGGACCACTGGGGTGGCTTTTCCATTTAATTAATGCCTTTCTAGTGCTGGAAGGAATGAGCTCTGAGATTGGGTGGCAGCCAGGACAGAGTGGCAGGAAAGGGGAGAGAGGGCTACCTGGAGTCCGGTAGTCACTGCTGGAAGAAGGAAAAAAACAACAGAAAGGAAAAAAAAAGAGGAGGAGATGAATTAAAACAAAGCCAGGAAGGTTTAGCATTCTTCCCATTGCCAAAACTGGAAGATAACCAAGGTTTGTCCTTCAAACTCATCAGGATGGGGGCAATAACTGGCCAAAGTTGAAGGGCAGAGGCCCCTTTGGTGACCTAGAGCCAGCAATGAAAACATACCAAGAGAACTTAGGCAGGCGGAGAATGCAGACGTTTGTGCAACACAGCTGGGGGAAGCCTCCACAACCTTTCCCAGTCTTAGCCCTGTCAAATGACAAATGTCTCTTTTATGTAAGGATCAAACAGTGTCGAAGGCAGTAACATAAGCAAAAACTTCAGTGACATTGATTTTGCATGTTAGCAGAGTTGCTTCTATAGAGGAACTCCCACAACTGCCAGAGAGTTTCTTAACCTGGAAATGCAATTGTGCAGCTCACTTAGCAGCCAAATATAGGCCAACAGGAACAAATTCATCCAGCCTTTCTGACAGCCTCAGGTTGACACTTCAATTACCTGATAAGTGCAACAATGTTTCCTAGCTGAGCAGGAAAACTTGAGAAAAGCTTAACCTTTTTCCTCTTCAGCTTCCACCAATCTTCCACTCCTGTTTTCATGGCTAAGTCTCCATACCAAAGTTATTATTGACACATGAATGGAATTCAAAAACGAGTCCCAGATCTAAATTCAAATTCTTACCCAAATGTTTTCCAGCAATGTGACCTTGGGCAAGTTACCTAGACTCCATGAACTACAGTTTCCTCATCTATAAGGGAACAGTTGCTTTGAAAAACTAAATACCATAAGGACTGTTTGCAACACACAGTCCTGTAATGATTGTTGCCATGCCAATGGTAATAAGTAAGTAAGGATTCCACTTACTCAAAGATGAAAAGTACATCTCTTCCCACCTAAAACACTCACTACTTCTTGAACACGATTATAAGTAGCCAACCTATTTTAGCTTTATGTGAACACATTCCACTCTAATCTTATTGAAAGTCTCAAGAAAAAGATTGGGTTTAACTTGATAATATCATCCTCCCCATATAAACAAAAACCAACACCCAAATTGTGTACAGCCAAGAAATAATTATAGGTGACTAACATGAAAAATATACTATGGTCAATATCTTCAACTTACTCATAAGTTTTGTGTCAAGTATCTCTGGGCTCCACTCTATTTTATACAGACTTCTACTGAAGCAATTGATTTGGTTGTCCTTTATTAGAATGAGAGCTCTAGTGAGTAAGACATACTTCTTAGCACCATTGTATACCTACAGACACATGGTTGGTCAGGACAGATGTGCAGATGATCAGTCCACTTACACTGGTAGATAAAGGAAGATACACGTCTTTAAAAGAATGCTATTTGGGGTGGCGCCTTTGGCTCATCGAGTAGGGTGCCGGCCCCATATACCGAAGGTGGCAGGTTCAAACCCGGCCTTGGCTGAACTGCAAAACAGAAAAATAGCCGGGCGTTGTGGCAGGCGCCTGTAGTCCCAGCTACTTGGGAGGCTGAGGCAAGAGAATCGCCTAAGCCCAGGAGTCCAGGAGTTGGAGGTTGCTGTGAGCCATGTGACGCCACAGCACTCTACCAAGGGCAATAAAGTGAAACTCTGTCTCTACAAAAAAAAATGCTATTTTATAAGCTTATAGTATGCTCATATCAGTTAAAATTAGGTTCAGCTGCAACCATAAAAATTCTAACAAAAATGATTTAATGAAAATGGATATGTATATCTCTCTTTCACACAGAAATCTAGAGCGAGTCTGTCCATAGCTCCACAGTGCCAGGGACTCATGTACCTTCCATCTTACTGTTCTGCTGTGTGTGAATTTCTTTCCCAAATTAACAATCTTGGTTCCAGATAGATCTGAAGCTCCAGTCCTTACAATCACAATCCAGGCAGCAAACAGGGAGAATAGTACATGTGGGTGTTGGACAGTGGATGGACTTTGCCAAAAGAATGCTTTTCCCTCTTAATATCCATTTCCCCCCTTTTCAATAAAAGAACCTTTCAATGAATTTTTATTCTAGCTTATTGCCATCCATAATACTAAATTTCCAAGCCTATCTTGAGCTAAATATAGATATAGGACTAGGTTCTAGATAACACAACATAAGCAGAAGAATTGTGTGGAATTTCTAGGAAGTTCCTATGCTGTAAGGGAACCACAGCTGTGATGGCTGGAGCTCTAGAAGCCATTTTGGAACATGAGGACCCTAAAGACAAAAGCTACAACTTAAAAAACAAACCAATGAACTAAAAGGAAACAGAGTATCTAAAAGCCTCAAGGAGGAAACATAACAGGCTTGAATGACAACCCTAAACTTCTTTTACCTGAGAGACAAATTAACTTTTCTCTCTTTTAGGCCACTTACATAAGGTATTTCTGTCTCTTATAAAGCTGAATCTAATCCTCATCAGTACAGTACTAAAGTGATTTTTTCCCTCCCTCTTCCTATGTACCAGCTAACAGCATCATTCTCTTCCACCAACAACGGCCACTGCTGAATCTTCTTTCTCTATCTTAACCTTTCTCCCAGGGAGTAGCAAATAAAGGGCACACAGCTCATAACTTTTATTTTTGCAAACTATGAAAATTTTATAAAAGGAAATAAAACATGAGCTATCAACAATTCTCTGTACAGCTGTTGTGAGAGAAAAAAAAAAATTCAAAGACTTCACCTCCAAAATCACAGAGGCATTTCTCTCACTGCATAACATCTAGGCCATGTTCTCAGTATGTATTTGATAAGGAAGAGAACATATCTTTAGGTAAATGGTTCTTAATTAACTTACATGCCTGAAAAAAACAACTCAGCAGAAAAGAAAAAAAATCACTGCTCTATAGTAAGGAAACAGATGAAGACCTCTTTGTCATTTGTCTGAAAACAGAATCTGCAACTCAATGGGGCACGGCTACTCTATTTTGCTTCTTATAACCCCTAGATAGAAGTTCAAGGCATGTACATTATCAAAACAATTTCATGAATAAGCTGGTGTCAACACACTCATGAATACTAAAATTATTTTTCAAATAAACAGTTGTCTTCTCTATGGTTCTACTAAAGTAATGCCTATTCTGATAACCTCAATTCTTATTTTATTTATTACAGAGTTCAGAGCACTTCCAAGTATAAGATAAAGGGTTTTACGAATTGACTCCATGGACAGACCAAGAACAGCAGGTTTTATGAAGGTGAAGTCCTTCTGCAAAGTACGCTCTGGCCTCTGATATTTACTACCGATCCCATTGTGGAGAAGAAAGACTGGGAGCCCTAGAATTACTTCAGAGATCTGGATTCTTGTCCCAACTTCATTTGTAACACGCAGAATAAATTTGCACAAGGGTCTTAATCTCTCTTATCTGTTAAATAAGAATAAAACCAACTTCCGCTTTGATGAGGTTTAACAACGTGGGAAAGCAGTTTATAATGGTAAAGGGTTGCATACAGCTAGTACCTGTACGTTTGCATAACTGATGGTGTTTACATTGTAAGCAGTAAAAACTCAACTGTGTTACCTCAAGCACTTGTATGTGCGTGTATATCAGGTCTGACAAGTAAGTTCACGAACTGGTGGTGTTTACATTGTAAGCAGTAAAAACTCAACTGCATTACCTCAAGCACTTGTGTGTGTGTGTATGTATCAGGTCTGACAAGTACCAACTTGCCACTGTGTTGGGCGCAGTGTACAAACAGCTTGGTAGGGTTTTATAACCCGGGTAGATCAGCGTCTCACAGTTGTGCTCCTGTCACTGTGTGGCCGTGCTGCTGAGTAGCGTTCATTATCATTGCTGCATGCTTTTGTGTGCTGGGTGATGACAGATCCGATGGTCATTCCAGAAAAAGAGTTCCAAAATTGCTTTGAAGGGTGGACTAGACACTGGTATTGGTGCCCAGCTTCCCAAGGGGAGAGCCTGGAAGGTGACCAGTGATACTCAACAATGAATTATGCAGCTCTTTTTCTAGGATGAGTTTGCAAATTGTCCCATCTCATGTGTGTGTATGTGTGTGCGTGCGCGCGCGTTGCTTAATGTATACAGAACATTTGAGGAGAAAATAAAATGAACCATTAAATAATGGTTACCCCTTTGCAGTAGGACATTTATTTTTCCTTTATACACTTTGGGTGGAAGTCATACATAACTTTTAAATTTAACAAAAAATACATAATGTCACAGAAGGTCTTTTTCCTTGATGAAATGGGAAAAGGCCAAAGGGGTTAGGAAGATGCAGCTATTCTTTTAGAATTAAGAATATTTTCCTCTGTTAGGTATCCTGAAAGTCCTCCCCCTGGTGACCCGCCCAGTTCCCACTTCCAACGGATGTTAATGCTAGCCTGTCTCTAGCAATAAAGCATCAAGATTGAGAAAATGGAAATACTTAAAATTGTTTGAAGAAGCCCCTGAACATTCCTTACCAGGATACTTGCGACATGAGGAGCCAGCACTATACATGCCACCCCTGGGTCCAAGGACCACCTTTCTAGTCAAGCAGCGTCCCTGTCTTCCCTGTCCTTATCGGGCAAAAAGCGTCTCCTCCACAGTAATCTGATTGGCTGCTATTCCCTCCTCCTTCTTTTCCTCCTCTTCTTCCTCCTCCTCCTCCTCCACCTTCTTTTTTAAATAATCTATTTAAAAGTCTCACCATCTGTCCTATAAATATTCCAACATTTTCACCTAAAGCCCCCACAAAAATCTGGAGGTGATACACAGAATAAGCTTTGGGCCTCTGAATACCTAGTTATCAAGAACACTCTTGCCCTCATTCTCCCCAAAATTAGGGAGGAAATTGTTTATTTTTCTGCAAAATAAATTACTCCCTCCTTCTTCTCTGGATTTGCCAAGTTTCCAACACGGATTGCTTGGTGCCCCTCCATCCTGCTCCATTTGCTTTCAATTCCCAAGAACAGGCACTCAGTGAGCCCACACCACTGTCCTAGCAATCACCACCACCCTCGAATGTCACCCAGGAGGCTGGTCAGCAGGAAATGGCCCAGGCGAGAGGGTTCCAGAAGGATGAGCTGCTAAGGAAAACAATAAGGCAATTCCTCAAAAATTAAACACTGAATTACCATATGATCCAGCATTTCCACTTCTGGCATATTCCCAAAAGAACTGAAAGCAGGGTATCAAAGAGATGTTTGAACAACCCTGTTTATATCAGCATTATTCACAACAAACAAAAGGTGGAAGCAACTCAAGTGTCCATTGATGCATGAATGAATAAACAAAATGTACTCTATACATAACATGGGATATTATTCAGCCTTAAGGACGGAAATTCTGACACCTACTGCAACATGATGAACCTCAAGGATATTAAGCTAAGTGAAATTAGCCCATCTCAAAAAGACAAATATCGCATGATTCCACATATAGGAGGTAGCTAGTGCTGTCAACATTCACACAGAAAATAAATAGAGTGGTGGCTACCAGGGGCTGGGAGGGGAAATGGGCAGGGGATAGGGGTTATTTAATGGATACAGAGTTTCAAATTCGCAAGATGAAAAGCATTGGGGAGATGGATGGTGGTGATGGCAGTGCAGCAATGAAAATGTACTTTAAAAAAAAAGAAGAAGAAAAAGAAAATGTACTTGACACTACTGAGGTGTGCACTTAGTGGTTAAACTGATCAACTTTACATTATGTATATTTTTCTACAATTCAAACAAACAAACAAAAGGATGCCAGGGTCTTGTATGTTTTCCCTGGAGCCAAGAACATCACACATACAGCCCACCTAAGTTCACCTATAGGAGGTCATTCTCGAATCCTGCCATGGGCAAATCCCTTTCAGCCAATGGGAACCTTTCTATCTCTAAACTTCCATAGACACATAATTAGGAACTAAATCTATGTCCCAATCACATTGCCAGAGAATAGTTTTAGATGTAATAGGGTACTCACATAGAAAGAACTTTAAGAGCTTTCAGCTGCAGTAACATTCTGTTTTCTTTTGTTTTTGAGACAGAGTCTTGCTTTGTAGTCCTTGGTAGAGTGCCATGTTGTCATAGCTCACAGCAACCTCAAACTCTTGGGCTTAGGCGATACTCATGCCTCAGCCTCCCAACTAGCTGGGACTACAGGTGCCCAGCACAATGCCCAGCTAATTTTTCTATGTTTTTAGTAGAAATGGGATCTTGCTTTTGCTCAGGCTGGTCTCAAACTCCTGAGCTCAAGCACTCCACCTGCCTTGGCCTCCCAGAGTGCTAGGATTACAGGTGTGAGCCACTGCGTCCGGCAATATTCAGGACAGTGATCTAAGTGTATTGTATTCACCTGGTAATATGTGCGAGTCACAGAGTTGTGCGCTTAGGATGTGTACAACTCTCTGTATGCAAGTTGGACTTCATTTTCAGTCCTGCTTTGTTATTTCTTGCATTATTCACATAATCCTTGGGCTTTCACAAAATGACAAATTATCAAAGGCCTCCCAGAGCCTGGCAGGGTGCTAGGCTTCCATCAGAAGCATAATCTTTGCCTACTGATGTCAAGGAAATTTGGAGACTCAGTGGGTATCAGAGAGAGGAAGGCAGTGCCAGGGAAGTGGGATAGTTTTCCAGGGTCCTTCTGCACACGTTAGAAAGAAAAAAAAGCTTCCTGACCCCAAAGCTGCAGGTCAATAACACAGCCAAGGCAATCAGCACGGGCTCATAGACAGAGGAAACTCAGCTGTGCTGTTGACAATCTGTAACTCTTCTGATTTCAAAAGGATATATCCAAGCAAGCGCACACAAGCATGCCAAAAGTCCGACTCCAGCCTCAGCATGAACAGAATTAACATGATGGGGTGAAAGTTAGTGCCTATTTTGGAGAGGTGGCGAAACCAAAATAGATTTGCAGATGGCAGGCTCCTCTGAACTAGTAATAAGTCTATGGTAGCCCATTTTGCGGGTAATCCAAAGCTGTAGCCCAAGCTCCTCAGTCCTGCAAATACTGATGAATACCTTGATTCCTAGAAACACATGGGCTGGCCCCAAAACAGAAGGGCTGGAGCAAACCACCCTAAAAGGAGTGCGACAGAGTCCCTGACCCCCCTGGTAGGAGGAGATCAGTTTGAGGCTCCAGTGGAGAAGGCCTTTGAACTCAGACACGTAGTTTTAGTGGAATCTGGTGCACTGGGAGGTGGGGAGCGGGAGTTGTTTCCATTTCGGCTGTTTCTACATGTGTCAGAGAGGAGAGTCGTGTCTGGCAGGCCTGGGCCAGCAGTATCTAGAACACAGGCCTGGCTCCAGGAGAAGCCGGAAGCTTCCCCCTCCACTCCCGTGGTCCCTCTGTAGGTGGGCAGAGAGGGAGGCGGGGGATGAAGCGGTGGGGGAGGAGGATTTAGTGCCAGGGAGATGACTAAGGTCTGACGCAAACGCTGTGCATGTGAGACTCGTGAGACAGGCAGGTCTGGAGGCGAACCGGGGCCCTAGGCGTGGTGCAGGGAAGCCTGGCAGCCCCCAAGCGCAGTGTCTGGGCCCGTTTAAGGTGGAAAGGGAACCAAGATACCCTTCATTCTTATTTTTCTGACTCTTCCTGGTTTTCTCTCATTTGAAAAACCGAACAGAACCTTGAAAGGAGAGGGAGGAGGCCTCCTCCTCCGGGCAGATTTATGGCCTTCTGGATGCAGCTTGGGTTTGTCAGGCCAAAATGGGGAGGGTGGGCTAATAGAGTAGAATTACAGCTTCCTATAACAGAGAAAGTTAAATAGACAAGCTCTCCTCCCCTGAGGAGAACGAAGCAGAGGTCAGGGCCGCTGGCTTTGAGCGTGAATGGCCCCTTCCCCTCCGTTCCCTTTCACATGTGGCCCCGCAACAGTAGCAGACAGATGCGACACAAAGACAGACACACCTGATTAACCATGAATACGACAGCTGTCGCTTCCCCAGCGCCGCTGCTACCCACGCCCTGGCCCTTTCCGCTTAGTTTTTTCCCTTTCTTTCAGCTAGCGTGAGGAAATTAAACCTGCCATTAAAACCCAAGTTAGTGGGAGGGTGTCGGCAGCCGGGCCTTTGTTTCTCTGTTACACAGACATGTAATAGGTACCTTCTGACTTGTCCTTTCATCTGAAGACGAGCTGTGGCCTACCGCTGAGTGTGCAGTCAACTCAAAACTCCAGCCCCAGGGAAAGGCCGGGGCGGGTGGGCACAGCGGAGCTGACCCGGGTGAGGACGGAGGAAGCGGACCCAGCCCAGCACGTTTTCCCGGCACCTGAAAGTTTGTCTCTCGTCTCCTCCCTCCTCCTTGCCATTGGCTGGTCTCCACCCAGCTAGAACTCCCGTTGCTGAAGACACCCACCCTTACGACAGATTGGCAGTCCTGAATTTTCAAAGGAAGTGCAACTCAGGGAAGCATTGTCTTTCTGTGACTTGCTGGTTTCCCCTTGTTTTCAGCTGGCCTTTAACAAAGAAGAATCAGAGATTGTGGGGGGTTTTGTTTGCTTGTTTTATTTGTTTTGTTTTGCCTCTCTTAGGTAGACAAATCCTCGAGTTGGAGTTAAATTCCAGAACCTTGGAAATCGGATAAGGGGGGAATCCAAATGTTAAACTGCAAGTGATCTCTAACAACATGAATAAAACATAATGCGAGGAAGGAGCCAGGGGGTGCGGTCTGGGTGTGTGCCACTCCTTTTGGGGGCAAAACACGGTTGTAAGAGGGACTTTACCTGACAAATGCAAACAGTGTAACCTGGTTTCTTGTACCCTCAATGAATCCCCAACAATAAAAAAAAAACGTAATGGGAGTCTTCCTGAGACCTACAGACTAATAATTACAATCCAGAGTGTGAATCTTGATTTTTCTTTATGAGTTTTTATTTTACTTTATTTTATTTTTTGTTTCATGGGCAATCTTGAACTAATCACTTGACCTCTGTTAGCCTGCATTTCTTTTCCTTTTTTCTTTTTTTTTTTTTTTTTTTTTTTTTTTGAGACAGAGCCTCAAGCTATCACCCTGGATAGAGTGCTATGGCATCACAGCTCACAGCAACCTCCAATTCCTGGGCTCAAGTGAGTCTCTTGCCTCCGCCTCCCAAGTAGCTGGGACTACAGGCACCCGCCACAACGCCTGGCCATTTTTTTTTGGTTGCAGCCATCATTGTTGTTTGGCGGGCCCAGGCTGGATTCGAACCCGCCAGCTCAGGTGTACGTGGCTGGCGCCTTAGCCCATTGAGCCACAGGCGCCAAGCCCATGCCATCATTTTTAATAGCATATTTACATCCCAATGATATTGGGATGTGGATTAATATCACTAGTTGGCCTTCACTGGGCACATGCTGAATATCAGGGTGAATGCATCCTCCACGTTCTGGATAGCAGAGGAAAGTCAGTCCTAGAAAAACTTGGCAACTGATAGTCAAAATTTAAGTAAGCTCTGCATAGATGATGGAGTGTAGCCAGTTTTTAAGTGGAGGACAGGGAAGCCGTGCTGCCTAGACCTTCAACCCCCTGGATTGAGAGGCTGCAGCGAGCTGAGAGGGAGCCCCCCCATTCATAATCCCGTGCTTCCTCCCCTTCTCAGGAGACTGTCTCCTGGACGCCCCCACCTCGGCCCTGCCACTCCCCACAGACCTCCCGGGCCGCAGGGCCCTCTATGAGCTGGACCGACAGTGCGAGCAGATCTTTGGGCCAGGTTTTCGCCACTGCCCCAACACCTCTGCGCAGGACGTCTGCGCCCAGCTCTGGTGCCACACTGATGAGGCCGAGCCCCTCTGCCACACCAAGAATGGCAGCCTGCCCTGGGCGGACGGCACAGCCTGTGGGCCTGGACACCTGTGCCTGGAAGGCAGCTGTCTGCCTGAGGAGGTCGTGGAGCGGCCCATGGTGAGAGATGGCTGTGCGGGGAGAGGGGAGGAGAAGGGGAAAGGAGAAGGCAGGGGGTCAGAGGGCTTTTTTCAAGGGGGAAGCCACACTTGAGAATCAACAACTAAGCGAGTTTGGGCCAGGCTGCAGCATAGGACTTCTAAGTAAAATCCCCACAGCATATCTATCCACACGAGTGAGGCGTCCTTGGGCTGTACTCATAGCCAGTGTGAAAGAGCTGCAGTTGCTTCCCCCTTGGGTAGGCTCTGGGGGTGACTTGAGTTTCCTGCTGATTGGTGAAAGGCGTGAGGACAGGCCGGGTTGGGGGGGGCGCCCAACACATGAAGCCATTACGAACCCCATTAGAAACAGAGCAACACGGAATAGGAGCGCACATCAAGACTTGAGCAGAAAATATCCACTGCACTCTTTGTTAGAGCTGAATTCATACTTAGAGGTCAGGGGAATGACAGCAATGGCGGGCATTCCCTACCCAAAGAAGAGGAGGGGCCAGGAGTCAGAGCCACCTCTGACCAGGCAGAGAAAATTGGGCACAGAGAGAATGACCCTGAAAGAAAAACCAAGGCAATGCCAGGGAGGATCTTTTTAAAGTGATGGTTTTACTTCATATTAACATGAGGGTGCAAATGTTCAGGTTACATTGTTCTCAATTCTAAGGTAAAGTTCAAGTTGTAGTTGAGCCCTTCACCCAGGGGGGGCGTGCTGAACACCCCTTGCATTATGCACATTAGTTGAGATCCGGCCAATTGCACTCTCTCCTCCCCCTCCTTTCTCCCTTCTCCCTTCTCTGTCCTCCCCCTTCCTAGACTATATTTGTGTTTTTTCCTTCCTGTGGGCATGTAGTTGTTTATATATTGGTTTCATATTAGTATTGAGTACATTGGATACTTTTTTTCCATTCTTGAGATACTTCACTAGGAAGAATGTGTTTCAGCTCCATCAGAGTAAACACAACAGGTGAAAAGTTTCCATCTTTTCTTATGGCTGAATAGTACTCCATGGTATACATATGCCACAGTTTGTTAATCCATTCATAGGTTGATGGGCACTTGGGTTGCTTCCACGTCTTGGCCAGTGAGAATTTTTAAATGTTTGGCATCTTTGCCCTGCTCTTAATCCCTCCAAACTTCGAGGTTGATCACATTTCTCTTGACTGTGAGTCACGGAGCCATCGCTAGGAAACAGCACCCGTGGAGCCTCACAGCCTGAGCCAGGCCTAAGCTCTTTCACCAGGACACCCTTGAGAGCCGTCCTGCTGTGCCTGAGCCATGTTGCTCCCTGTGATTGAGTGGAGAGGAGGGGTCATCCACCCCTCCCCAGAAGCAGAGCTGAGCTAAATGCAGGGAGAGGGTGACATGAAATGAGGAAGGGATGATGTTTCTCATCTATTTTTCAGGCGAGAAGACAGATCATGAAGTACTCTGCATACACAGAATCACATCTTTTTCTTTCTTTTTTTTTTTTTTTTTTTGTTGTTGTTGCAGTTTAGCCAGGGCAGGATTTGAACCCACCACCCTCGGTATATTGGGCTGGCGCCCTACTCACTGAGCCAGAGGTGCCGCCCCCTTTTTTTTTTTTCTTTTTTGAGACAGATTCGTACATGTCACCCTTAGTAGAGTGCCATGACGTCACAGCTCACCACAACCTCAAACTCTTGAGCTTAAGCAATTCTCTTGCCTCAGCCTCCCAAGTAGCGGGGACTATAGGCACCTGCCACAATGCCCAGCTATTTTTTTTGTTGTAGTTGTCATTGTTGTTTAGCAGGCCTGAGCCGGGTTCCAATCTGCCAGCCCCAGTGTATGTGGCCAGCGCCCAAGCTGCTAAGCTACAGGTGCCGAGCCAGAATCATATCTTTGTAAAATAAAAGCAGCACACCTTTGTGATGATATATCCAGAGCAAAAGTATGAAAGGACATTGGTAAAAATCATGTCAGTGGTTTTATCTTGGTAGTGGTGTGTCTAAGAAGTATTAATTTCTTTTTTTACACTTTCCTATTTTTTTATAAGAGCAAGTATTACTTTTATAATTTTATTTATTTACTTCAGAGACTGACTCTTGCTCTGTCATCCAGGTGAAATGCAGTGGCATGGTCACTGCGGTGAACTCCTGAGCTCAAGGGATTCTCCCACCTCAGTGTCTGGAGTAGCTGTGACCATGGGCTTATGTCACCACAACTGCCTAATTTCTTAATTTATTTTTTGTGGAGACAGCATCTCACTATGTTGCCCAGGCTGGTCTCAAACTCCCGGCCTCGAGTGATCCTCCAATCTCAACCTCCCAAAATGCTGAAATCTACAGGCGTGAGTTGCCTCCCCTGGCCAATTTTTTTTTAATTATAATAATTTTGAATGATCTACAAAGGGCAAAACTTTGCTCTCACAGCTCAGTTGTAAAATGGAAATCAATTCTATTTCCCAGACGTTACCCTGTCACCATAACCAGCAGTTGGCAGACGAGTAGCAACACCTTCCAGTGGCTGCTTTTAGACAAGGGTCTCTCTACCTTAGCACCAGAGACATGGAGCTGGATAAGCCTTTACTGTGAGGCCTGCGCACTGCCAGTAACACATCCTCCCCAGCATGCTAACCAAAATGTTTCCAGTCATTGCCAAATGTCCCCTGGAGGACACTTATGAGTCCAGCACAGCCTCTGGGTCCACAAAGCCTATAGCCAAGCAGGCAACACAGTCAGTAGACACGTGATTGGGGCAGTTTGCAGAACCCCTTGCACCAAAATAAGAATAACCAGAGAAGGAAGTCAGGGCCTTCGTCACCTGGTTGGACAGACAGCTCAAGTCTCACCATTGCTCCTGATTGAGTGTGATGTTGTATCTCACAGGCCGTGGTAGATGGAGGCTGGGCCCCGTGGGGACCCTGGGGAGAATGTTCTCGGACCTGTGGAGGAGGAGTTCAGTTTTCACACCGTGAGTGCAAGGACCCTGAGCCTCAGCATGGAGGAAGATACTGCCTGGGGCGGAGAGCCAAGTACCAGTCGTGCCGCACGGAGGAGTGCCCCCCTGATGGTAAGTGCCACTTAGGGCCACACCTGCCAGAACAAATGCTACTGTTGCTGCAACTGATTCCCCAGAGGAGGAGGAGGGGAGGTCTCCCAGGATGCAGGGTTTTGCCCGTGATCCAGACTTAAAGGTTCTGCAAGGCATCAAACTTGGGGACAGCCCTCAGGGACTCAGGACAGCTCTCATTGTGTTCAAAGAGCCTGACAAAGTCAAGGAGAGAAGCCTTCCAAGATGTGGGGACAGAGGATATCACTCCTAACCAAACTTACCGGGAAAGGGTCTTTGCAGAGCGGCTAGTGTCTAAGATAATAATCCTCTTGGAGGCATCTGAACCCTCGTCTATGTGCAGAATGGAAGCGTTTTCCAAAGCAAGTGCCGGAACCAAACCTCCAAGGTCTTTCCAGCCACCATTCAGCCCAGGGATGAGGGAGGCTTTCTGAATCTGATCCCCGTGCACATTCCCTCTGCGGAGAGTTGCCTGTCTTCCCTTAGGGTCATGGCAACTGCCTGACAGGCCTGTCCCAGGAAGCAATACTATCCCCACCTCCTTGTGGTATATTCCTATCCCCTAGTCCCTGCTAGAGAGCCACACATTAACTCAGAGGCAGCAAGGGACAGCAGCAAACTGTGAGAGGGAGGTATTCGAACTTTCCCCCACCGCGCCATCCAGTTGCCCTTTGTGCAGTCCAAGAAGCATTGACAGGCGTGAAAAGACAAGCAGAGCTTTAAGAGAAACTCAACCTAAGTACAAAGACATACGGGCCCTGGGTTGATGTCTAACAGGGGAATCTGTAGCATTGCAGTTTTGTAAGATGAGAAGCATTCACAATGGCTTGAGACTCTAGAAATGGTGCCCTGGAATTATGAAAGCTTGCCTGGCATGGGGGGTGAGACATTCCTGGGAAAAGAGGAGGGAGGATTAAATGTAAGGGACAAGGTAGGGAAGGGCAGCAGGTGACACCATGATTTCAGATGCACCAAGATCAGCCATTATAATCAAGTTGTTTTTTTGTTTTTTGCAGTTTTTGGCCAGGACTGGGTTTGAACCCGCCACCTCCAGCATATGGGGCCAGCGCTGTACTCCTTTGAGCCACAGGCACCGCCCTATAATCAAGTACTTTTTAGTACCTCTTATGTGTCTAGCACTATAATTAATGTTATAAGCGATATAAAAGAACAGGTGCAATGGCTCATGCCTGTAAATCTAACACTCTGGGAGGCTGAGGCAGGAGGATCCCTTGAGGTCAGGAGTATAAGACCACCCTGGGGCAGCTCCTATGGCTCAGAGGGTAGGACGCCGGCCCCATATACCGAGGGTGGTAGGTTTGAACCCGGCCCCAACCAAACAAAAAGTAGCCGGGCATTGTGGTGGGCACCTGTAGTCCCAGCTACTCGGGAGGCTGAGGCAAGAAAATTGCCTAAGCCCAGGAGTTGGAGGTCACTGTAAGCTGTGACACTATGGCACTCTACCAAGGGTGATAAAGTGAAACTCTGTCTCCCAAAAAAAAAAAAAAACCACCCTGAACAAGAGCAAGACCCATCTCAACTAAAAATAGAAAAACTAGACTGGCAGATGCCTGTAGTCTGAGCTACTACTCAAGAGGCTGAGACCAGAGGATTGTTTGAGCCCAGGAGTTTGAGGTTGCAATGAGCTATGATGATTACCCAGGGCGACAGAGCAAGATTCTGTCTCAAAAATTAAAAATGACATAAAAAATGCTCCAGGCCTGGTCTCTGTCCTCAAGGAGCTTAGAGTTCGACTAGAGACCTAAATCCCTTTTACGTAGCAATTAAGGCTCAATCTGTGAGGCAAAGGCCCTAGGTTGGCAAGGTGCTCAGAGAAAGGAAAGGCTGGATGAGCAGACGCTTTGAGGGGAGTCAGGACCAGTCAGGGCCTGCAGGACTGAGAGGATGGCAAGGTGTGGAGGGACATGCCAGGATGGGGGAAGGTGGAGTGGAACAGAAAGTACCAGCAGGTGGAGGCCAGACCACAGAGGCTGAAATAGCAGTGGGGGGTTTTCCACGCCAGCTGTCCCATCAGCGGACCTAGAAGCTCTTCCAAACACCGACTCAGAATCTCAGCATGGTGGGCGAGTCCCACAGGCCAGGTGGATGCACAGCTCAGGTGGGAACCTCAGCAGGAAGAACAGGTTTTATTTCAGGACTGGGGAGAACCACACAACCTGCTTCAGATGTTTTGCTCTGGAAGCAGCACGCAGCAGGACCAGAGGAAAGGCAGGCATGCTTGGAAGGTCAGGGGCAGGGTCCCTGTGAGGCCTCAAGGCTCGGGCTTGTGATGATGAGAGTGGGGTGCAGGAATGACAAGTGCTCCTGGATATAGTGTAGGATCTGCAGCAGGTTGGAAATAGGGGAGAGAGATGGTCAAATGTTCAGAGACACCAGGACAGCAATCTTGGACTTGAATACAGTGTTATCACCAAGTGAAAACCTCACCCGTTAATGGAAGGACCACATGGAGCTCAGCTAGGAGGGATTCGCAGTCCACACAGGTGCAGCTCCTCCACGGGGACCCTGGGTTATGAAGCAGGGTGGAGGGGCGAGGTCAGAGCCACAGAGATTTAGGCATCTTT
This sequence comes from Perodicticus potto, assembly GCA_963574655.1. Lineage (NCBI taxonomy): Eukaryota > Metazoa > Chordata > Mammalia > Primates > Lorisidae > Perodicticus > Perodicticus potto. The sequence continues at coordinate 34,616 of CAUYRH010088643.1, forward strand.
AGCCATGTCTAATGTCACCAAGGAAGTCAAGCTAGAACATGATTAGCAGAGCCCATCTGTCATTCTGTGCCTCTTAAGCTTACTGAATTATCCCCTATTGCCACCCAACTTTATCTGTAAAATAGATTGGAATGAATAGCTTTCCCCAGAAAGCCCCACATGAGGCTGGATGGCTACAGTCCTCACCCCTCTAAGGGTCCACATGCATCTAGGTTGGGATGTTTCTGGGGACACTGGGCCTGCATCTTTGGGTTGAATCCAAACCCGAGAGCAAGAAAGGTGCCCTGATGCAGCCATCGCCCCATCTGGGGATCCCGCTTCAGCATTTGTGTCACTTCCCCGCCGCTTCTTACTCTTTCCAGGGAAGAGCTTCCGGGAGCAGCAGTGTGAGAAGTACAATGCTTACAACTACACCGACATGGATGGCAGCCTCCTGCAGTGGGTCCCCAAGTATGCAGGGGTGTCTCCCCGAGACCGCTGCAAGTTGTTCTGCCGAGCCAGGGGAAGGAGTGAGTTCAAAGTGTTCGAGGCCAAGGTGAGAATCGCCACTGGGACTCAGATCCAGAGAGGGGAGGGAGGTCACCATGCCCACCACACCTGCGGCCGCTTGTGCTCCACACACCCTCTTTCGGCTTCCCTTCCCCACTGCAGGTGATCGATGGTACCCTGTGTGGGCCAGAGACTCTGGCCATCTGCGTCCGGGGCCAGTGTGTCAAGGCTGGCTGTGACCACGTGGTGGACTCGCCTAGGAAGCTGGACAAATGCGGGGTGTGTGGGGGCAAAGGCAACTCATGTAGGAAGGTCTCCGGTTCCCTCAGCCCCTCCAGGTGAGTCTCTGGGAGTTCTGTCCCTAGGCAGAGGAGCATAACAGGCAATGATAGGCTCACGCTTGAACTGTGTTAGCCACAGAAGAGCCATGTGGGTTGGGCATAGGTCAGCTTCAGTTTCTTCATCAAACGTCAGCAGTCCTGAGTGTCCCAGAGTCACTGTAGGGGTTGCACAAGATGGGATGGATGGAGCATTGGCACAGCATCTAGCCCACAGGAAGGACAGGACGCAGAGCCACCGTTCCTTTTATGAGAGATGGAGCCACGTGGCTAGGGAAGAATCATCTCTTGAGTCAATCACCAAGAGCGCTACGCTGAGCAATCTGGGCCTCTGCCAGAGAACAGCTCTTGCAGGCCTGTTTTGGGAAGGAGAAGGACTTACCAAGGAGGGGCCTCAGCAGCCTCCGAGATTTCATGCATCGGAGATCTCCAGATAATTTTCTCACATGTTAAGGTCCCACATTCATAAAACGGCTAGTATTTGCCAAAGTGCTTTCGCTTCCACGGTCTTGACTGATTCGTAAAATCAGTCTGTGAAGCAGGCAAGGCCAATACTGTTCTTCTCCATTTTACAAATAAATAAATTAAAGCACTTAGCCAGGTGTGGGGGTACATGCCTGTAGTCCCAGCTACATAAGAGAGGGTGCGCTGAGGTGGGAGGATCACTTAAGCCCAGGAGTTTGAAACCGCGTGTCTGTCCGTCTCTGCCCGATTCTGCGTGTCTGTCCGTCCCTGCCCGAGTCTGTGTCTGTCCGTCTCTGCCAGATTCTGTGTGTCTGTCCGTCTCTGCCCGATTCTGTGTGTGTCCGTCCGTCTCTGCCCAATTCTGTGTGTCTGTCCGTCCCTGCCCGAGTCTGTGTCTGTCCGTCTCTGCCCAATTCTGTGTGTCTGTCCATCTCTGCCCGATTCTGTGTGTCTGTCTGTCCCTGCCCGAGTCTGTGTCTGTCCGTCTCTGCCCGATTCTGTGTGTCTGTCTCTGCCCGATTCTGTGTCTGTCCGTCTTTAGCTCTCTCATCTCACCAGTCTCAGAGAACAGAATCTGCCTATAGCAGACAATGTGGGATTCCTTTCAAACTTAAGTTCAAAGGATATAGAAAAAAGAAGCATGATCTATCCTGATGCTGGGTCTCTCCGCCACTCTCTAAGGCATCAGGCAGAGGGGCCCGTGGAGACTTTCGCGGCCCTAGACTAAGCAGCTGGCCCCAGCTGGCATGTGGTGAGAACAGTCAAGAACTCAGCTGACTGGTCCCTCAATAGTCTTCACTCTCTCCATAGCCTGTGTGCCCCAGGTCCCCGGAAGAGAGCATGTTGCGTGAAGGGAGACACAAGGGACAGTAGCTTTGCCCCAGGTGCAGACCTTGAACCTATAATTATTAGGGGAATGCAAGAAACAGACTACACACTCTCCAGGTGGCGTGTAGCAAATTAACTTTATTTCTGACTACCTTATATACTTTTGTAGTCATATGCACACTTAATGTATGATTTACAATATTCATTATTTGACTTTAAACTTAAGTGGCAGATATCCTGTCCCAGAAAACAGCACAATACTGTTTTACTTTTAGGTCTTAAAAAATCTACATAAAAATAAGAGAGACAGAGCTATAGAAGAACTGTTTCCTCATGTACTCAACAAGTTAACCTTAAATGGGTCTATGACTTTGTTTCTCCACAGTGCTAAGATCTTTAGGCATTTGACAAAATGTAAAGACATTTTGTCAACCTCTGGACCATGCCTCCAAGGCAATAACCTTGGAGACAATGGCTGCAAAAGCTTCAAAGTATCTGTTCCCGGATGACCAGAAAACAGTCTTTGTGTTTGCCTCAGGGCTGCACAAATCTATTGCTTTTTCTGTGAAGGCAAAAGCCAATGTAACCCATTAGTGGCTTACTCGAATGAGACATACATGAGACATACATGTGGGGATTTCTAACCCCACAGAGCAAAGAACTAAGTTTTCTCCATCCCACATAAAGCGCTAGGCCTGTGGGATTTGAAAGTTCCCCAGAGCAACCCCCTGTCACCCCAGGAGCCCTGTGCTCTTGGCTTCACCCCCCGATACCAGGAGCCACCTGACTCTAAGGGGCAGCATGAAATTGCCATCACGTTCAGATTCTGGAATGCGTGTGTGGAACAGATTGTTCCACAAGGGTTTGAGCACAGGGCATGCAGGTGGCCTAGCAGTTTTATACCAGTGCAAGGAATTGCAGGCATTGAGATCTCAGCGGAGAAGCGCCAGGTCTGGCTGCCCCAAGGCCACTTTCCAGCCCCTCTGGGCTCCTCTCTGTGCAACTGTCAAGATCACACAGCTAAACGCAACCCAAACATTTGAAATAGAGTTAACAGACAGATCCAGAACCCAGCCATTCCTGTCACCTCAGCAGCTAATTTATTTAGAATTTGGGGGCAGCTGCTTAATTCCTTGCTCCTCATTTTGTCTGCCCATCCTCAGACCCCGGGGTGCCCACCTCAGCCTCCAAGGCACCCTCATCACCCAAACTGCACAGCCACTGCTCCTAAGGGCATCTTTCTGTTCCTATCATAGTTACGGCTACAATGACATCGTCACCATCCCAGCTGGTGCCACTAACATCGACGTGAAGCAGCGGAGTCACCCTGGGGTCCAGAATGACGGTAACTACCTCGCCCTGAAGACGGCCGACGGCCACTACCTGCTCAACGGCAACCTGGCCATCTCGGCCATAGAGCAGGACATCTTGGTGAAGGGGACCATCCTGAAGTACAGTGGCTCCATCGCCACCCTGGAGCGGCTGCAGAGCTTCCGGCCCCTCCCGGAGCCTCTGACCGTGCAGCTCCTAACAGTGCCCGGCGAGCTCTTCCCCCCCAAAGTCAAATACACGTTCTTTGTTCCTAACGACGTCGACACGCAGAACAGCAAAGAGAAAGCAACGACCAACGTCATCCAGCCGCTACTCCACACACAGTGGGTGCTGGGGGACTGGTCTGAGTGCTCGGTCACCTGCGGGGCTGGCTGGCAGCGGAGAACTGTGGACTGCAAGGACCCCTCGGGCCAGGCCTCCACGGCCTGCAACAAAGTTCTGAAACCTGAGGACGCCAAGCCCTGTGGAAGCCAGCCGTGCCCCCCGTGATCCAGCAGGGCAGGGGCTAGTCTTGTGCTGGACGTGGGGTGCTGGGTGCAGACAGGAATCCCCGTTGTGGTGACAATACCTATCGTGAGGAGGTGTGGCCTGCCCAGGCCTCCCATTGCCACAGCTCCTTGGATACTGCCTGATTCATAAGGGGAGGAGCAGAGGGGACGGGACAACAGATCCTGAGGTCAGCTGTCTAGTGGACCGGACCTTGCCTGGGTTCAAGTAGAGGGCATAGGTCAAAAGGTAAAAGTGCACTTATTGACCCAAACAGGACACTCAGAGTCGGCCTGTCTGCAAAGAACTAGTGAAGTTAAATGGAAGAAAACAATTCTTTTCTATCTGGTTTCCCCGATAAATAATCTACCTCAGAGGGGAAAAAATTAGTGCAAGAGAGGTATGGGGGAGAGAGTCGATGGTGACTGTCAAAGCAAGCTTCACAGCCGCGCCCCACACTGTCTTCAAATGAACCGCGACTGTCTTCAGTGTGAAAGACCATGGCCTCCGGCTGCAGCACCAGTGTGGAGAGCCACATGTTCTCAGGCTGCCACCTGCAGGGGTGGATCCATTTCAAGTATTTATGCAAATGTGTCTCTGAACTAAAGTGTGATCTTAAGCCAATGTAGTGGTCTGGTCTGGTTCATTATTTCTTTGGAAAGGACAGGGACTCGGATCCCAAGAAGGGAGGGTGAAACTAGGTCAGCTCACCTTGAACTCGTGCAGGGAAGCTGGCATCCTGCCTGCTTTAGATTCTCACGAGCCTGCCACATCCAGCTCCCTCGGGTGACTTTTCATTTGACTAGTCTAGACCAGAGAGGGGTTCTCAAGCTTTACCAGGCTTTCGTGCTAGCTGGGGTCTGGTTAGAACACAGGTGGCAGGCCCCATCCCCAGACTTTGTGGTGCAACAGGCTGGGATGGCCTGAGAATCGACAAGTCTAACACGTTCCCTGGTGATGTGGAGACTGCTAGTTTGGGGACCACACTGAAAATCCCTGTGCTGGAGGAAATTTCGGACTCAGGTCACAATAGCTATGCGATGCCTCCAGGCTTGTTACTCTTAAGAAAGAATATCCCAGTCCACTCTGAGCTTCCCATCTCCCTTTTAGGCTGGCCTGCCTCATTTTATTTTTGCTGAAAACACAAGATTCTCTTAGAATCCCAGGAATTCTAAGCCTATATATAGGCAACCTCATGCCATGACCACAGTTCATCCACACCTTATGACTCTTTTGGCCCAAGTAACGTGTAACTGTCTCAGTGAGCCTGTGACCCGGGATGTCCCTCCCTACCCAGCACCTGAAAGCTGCCCGAGGGCCTCCAACGCCCCCGTTCTACTCCTTATCTCCTCATGTGCCCCAGCCCCAGAGGAACTCTGGCATAGTGGGAACTCAGTCCTTGGTCTCAAGTAGATGGGAGAAAGGGATAATGTCAAGAAATAACATTCAAAAAAAAAAAGGAAATAACATTCTAGCAAAAGAAAGGAAATACCTAAATTCATGTCCTGTTTCATCACCTTTGACTCCTTTGATGGCCCCGCAGATTTCTCTGGAGACCCCGTTACAGACAGGGTTCCATAAGGAGCAATGATGCCATGTGGAACCCTGGTGTGAACAGGGACTCAGACTTTTGGAACACAAGGAGATTCCTCTCCCTGCTGTCCCCCCCAGCCCTGACGCTGGGCTCTGCACAGTGGCAGCGGACATGGATTTGACCGCTTTTTGCTGTCTGCTTGCTCTCTGTAGTGAGCGGGAGGCCGGGCTTAGCTAAGCATAAACAAGCACACGGGCAGGCTTGCTGGTAATGACCTGCAAAACCAGACTGTTTCCTTGCTGTGCACCAATTTTCTTAAGGCTGATAAACGTTTCTACAACTCTTTATCCCCTTCCACTTCTCCTTGTGCCCCAAATACTCCAGGCCAAGTGTGTCCCCCCACTAAGGGCGCAGCCAGGCTAGCTGTGCCATCCCGCATCATTACCAGGCAGAGCTTTTGCCCCGAGCTCGCTGGCAGCAGAGCCACTGATGTGCAAAGCAGAATGGAATCCAGCTTGGCTCTCCCCGGCTGTGTGGGCTCGGCAAGGCTCACAGGACGCATACTTGTTTGTGTCTGGAAATTCAACAGCTGCAGCCCAGGGACTTAGAAAACAGATCTGCAGAGGCAGACCACACCGTTATTTGGCCCAGCCAACCACGACCACCTCTTTAGCCCAGAGAAGGAAAGACTGTATTCCCTCTGCTGAGCGTCTGCATTTTCCAGCTGGTTCTCCTCATGGAAACTGATCCCAGTCCCTTCTAATGAAGGCCTTGCCTCAGTAGGTGCCTTGGCCATTAACTTGCCAGAAATATTTCAAAGGGCCTCCACTAACATCACAGTTCATTTCCAACTTCTCATCCTTAAGGTAAGTGAATCTTTGTCTGAGGTTTATTCTCTGCCCTTTACTCCTCTCTAGCTGACCAAAGAAAGGGTTCTGTGAATTTACAAAAGTATACAACAGTACTGGTCCCTAATCTACTGTAGCAAATCTCCCCTCTTTCCCAGAGACATTTTCCAGCAGTGGTGAGACCCGTATTCTCACTAGAACCACAGCTTGTTCTCTAATGATATCCACTAGGTTCTACGCTCTTTATGTGGGACTTCTAACCAAGTGGGCCCTCTTCACGAGGACCGTTCCAAACACAGTTCTCCTGCTCTCCTCTGGAGCACTCACATTGCTTCAAACTGCCCACTTCCCCCATGAGAAAAACAAAACCACAGATGACAAGAACAATCAAAAAGTTCTCAAGGCTGTATTGGCTTTTGCTTTGCCCTAACATTTTCCACTTGTGGTCCGGGGCAGATACAGACAGCAGTGTCTCTGGTGCTGTGTATTGAGTCTGTGACGCAGCACGCTGGGTGCCCCAGGCTTTAGGCAATGGCCCAGACCCCTGTGCCCAGGTCCCCCCAGCCCCAGGAGGGAGGCTTTTGAGCCCTTCCAAGATCTTGCTCCACTTCCTCTGCCCCAGCTCACCAAGTCCTTCTAGAAGTCACTATTTGAGGATTCAGAATGGTTTCCCAAGAGTGAACAGGGATGTGGAATTTGCCAATGAGAACTGGGCATAGTATTACCGGTGGGTTTCCACACTTTCGCTATCACAGCCTCATCACTTCCTTTTGCCTCCATGGTAAGTTGAAGCTAAATTATTGAACATAATTTGGCCCAGAAACCCAGGATACAGGGTGAACATCATGAGGACAGTGATGGTGATGTCATAAGTAGGGTCAAGTCACTGTCCCTGAGGACTCTCCTCTCTGTCCTGCTCTGCACCCACTCAGCCGTCTGTGTCGTGAGAGCGAATTCCCCAGGTATAGAGAAGCACGTTCCTGCCCGAAATCCTTCCCCCTCACTCCACATGAGCCTGACAACCAGCCAGGCCTGAAGCATGCGCCCCCCATGGGTACAGGGACAGAAAGCGGGGCACCCAGCAGCACTCCAGCCCTTGAGAAACAGAAACAGGAGTTACTGTCCTTGGCGGTCTGTGGCTCAAGAACAGGACGTCTGGTGGGGAGAACCTTCCTCTAGCACAGCACGCCTTCCTGACGTCCCCTGGCTGAGCTTCCAGCACGTGGAACATGAAAAAGAAAGAAGTCCCCATCTAAGCTGACAGTCTCGCTGGCCTCCATGTAGGTGATCACTGAAGTTATAAATACCGTGGTTGCATTGACCTTCCATAGGAAAATATTCTTAAGACAAAGCTAACAGGCCAGAAGGAAGTAACATCCGAGTGCTGAGTGAGCAGTCGGCGGGTCCTGAGTCTCGCGCTTTCCCTGAGCCACAGCCCCTCCGAGGCTCCCGTCAGCTTTCTAGGTCAACAACACTTCACAATGACCTGACCGGACTTATCAAAGTAGGTGTGCCCCTTTACAGCCTGTGCCGTTTTTCCCTGGTTCATCTCATTCAGAGGGGAAGCTTCTCTGACATTCCACTCAGGAAGCGGCACACCTTGCTTAAAATTGAGTGCTGGCCAACCCACACCCCCAAACATAAATAAAGGGGTTCCTCACAGCCACTGCTCAAGTCCTGGGAAGAGAGATGCCACAGTACATTCTGAACTGTTCTGATAAGCAGGGGGAGAGAAAGCCACCTGTCTCCTTTAGAACATACTTCCCCTCAGGCCTGGGGCTCAGCGAAGAGAGATGGGAACATTCTGGCTTCTCTTCCATCCCCACGAGCTGTCCAGCCCCCCGCTGGCAGATGCACCATTGCCCCAGGAAAGGAGAGAGTAAGCGAGCTTCCCCAGACCTCACCGTTCCTCATTCCAAACATCCTGTAAGTCCCAGGGGTATTGAAAGAGTCTGTCCTCAGCCAAACACAACTTCCTGTTTCTAAGAAAGGGAAGAAAAAAAGAGTTGAAAGGGCTTTTGGACCCTGAAGATTTCAAGTTTCTGTAAACGCAAATGAATCAGACACATGTGGAATAAATTTCTCCGGAAGTAAGAAAAGATGCTGTGAGTTCTTCTTGCTGGACCAGAAAGTGGGGAAGAGGGGAACTGGGAAGGGAGAGAGGAGAGGCATGTGACTGCCAGATCAAAGAGAGGGTCCCACCGATGACAAGGCGTGACCAGGCCCCTCCTGAGGCCACATCCTGGAGTTGCTTATTACTCAGAACTTCTCCACTTCTGAGCTCATGAAGGCAAACAGCCTCCTCCCCAACCACAACTTCCATCTTCCAGATACTCACCAGGTCCCGCCACATGGATCCTTCTTTAGCTTAGGGGCTCCCACCCCTTGACCACCCCCATAGGGGTGCTCTCCCCATCTGTCTTTACCTCGCCCCGCTAACAGGCAGCATCCACACCTAGGAGGGTGCCCCACTGCACACAGAGGTGCCACCAGGAAGCCATGGTGCCCAGGGGAAACTGTCCAACCGCCCAAGCAGGCTCCCCTAGGCCGCCCTATCACCAGTTCCTTCCCCACTCTGCCCCACCTCATGGTCCTGGCGCATCTCACTGTGAACAGACGGCCCCACCCTGCTGCTAAGTGGAACCCAACACTGTATCGCTTACCACAGAAGAGAGAAAGGGGACAGAGTCTCATGGTTAACAGTTTAGTACAGACACAAACCCAGAGGAACATAATTCCACCTTATTTTGGATTCAGGAGGCATATTCTAATCTCTGTTGAGTCCGTAGGAAGATAAAGATGCAGGAGATGAGCTTCTACATTGTTAAGACAACCCCCAACTCTCTGCAGAGCACAACACGTCAGGTGGCAGCGCCAGGGCTCCCCACTGCCCAGACTCTCTGCCCAGCCTCCTCGCTCTCCACCACTTGCTTGGAGTCCTGGGGTGGCCGCTGACCTGAGGTGCTGATCATTGCATTCTATCTGGTTTCACTGCCAGGGGAACTGACTTTTCAGCATTCAAGGGTGGGTGGGAGAAGGGAAGGGGGAAAAGCCCGTGGAGGGACAGGACCAAGGACGACATCCCTAAGGAGAATGGACTTTGCACAATGCTGACCTGGGCCTCCTGCTGGCCTGTCTCTGGCACATTGTGATGCTGAAAGAATGTCCCCCTCTTCCCTATCTGCAGCTATACTCGTAAGAGCAGAGGCTACAAACGTGCCAGACCTGGGAAGCAGGTCAAGATGAGAAGGAAAAAAAAAAAAAAAAACAGAAAACCTGTGCCACAAGAAAAAAAAAGTCCTCATACAAGAACTCTGTCCATTTCTCACCACCAAAGCTGCAGTCTTACCTGGAGCTACAGATTCTTCTCTACTTACGGCAGGGCTATGTCCGGCTAAATGCTTGGGAAGTCAAAATATCACATGACAATGATATCAGACATCAAAATATCAGATGAAAATGTATTTAACATCCCAATAAACCCATAACAAAGTCAAAAATTTTAAGTTGAACCATCGTAAATCAGGGGCTACCTCTATATCCATCCTTTTTAAAATTATTCTTCAAATCCCCAATTAAAGGTCCTGATCTCAAAGAAACCCTCAGGTTTGGTTAAACACTCCATGGCTCTGTGCCTCGCTTTGTTTTTGAATGTTTTGTATTACTAGTTCTTATTATTATTTCAGATTAATAGGAGGGTACAAATGATTAGGTTCCATTGTTTGTATTTGTTAGGTAAAGTCCAAGTTGTAGCAGAGCCCTTCACCCAGGAGGTGCACCATACCCCTACATTGCACCCATCAGGTGAGAGAACCCCCTCTTCCTCCCCCACTTGAATTTAACTGAGTTTTTCTCTTGTGTGGGCATGCATTTGTCCATATACTGGTTTCATATTAGTATTGAGTATACAGGATGCTTGCTCTTCCATACTTATGATACTTAACTACAGAGAATGTTCTTCAACTCAATCCAGGGTTTTCAAATGCTCAGCACACTGGGTTCCTTCTGTCTTTGCTGGTGGACCATATACTCTATGAGTCCCAGATCTTTAGCCAGGTCCTATGCCTCACCCCCATAATCCCAGCACTACGGGAGGCCAAGAGGGGAGGATCAATTAAGACCAGGAGTTTGAAACAAGCCTGGGTAACATATCCAGATCCTGTCTCTACAAAAAAATTAAAAAGTTAGCCAGGCATGCTGGTACTCACTAGCAGTCCAGATACTCAGGAGGCTGAGGCCAGAGGATCACTTGAGCCCAGGAGTTCAAGGCTGCAATGAGCTATGATAGACCACTGCACTGGGGCCTGGGCAACACAGTGAGACCCTATCAAAAAAAAAAAAAAAATAGGCTTCCATTTCTCCACATTTCTCTCTGCTTCCTCTCTGCTCCTTCCACAATCATATTTGAGAGAATCACTCCCCTCCTCACACTTCCCAAGGAGCCAGCTCTTCCCACAACTGCCCACAGGGACAGTGTTGCCAAGGTCATGGATAGCCCTGTGCTAAATCCAGCAGACATTCCTCAATCCTATGGTCTGAGTCCTGGCCCTCCTTTGTACATCCTCTCACTCTGATTCCCACTAAGTCATAGAATTCCTCAGGGTTCTACTCACTTTTTCTGGCTGAGTCCATCCACCCTCATAGTTTCTGTTTTTTCTGCATACTGATTAATCCCAAATTTAAATCCTGAGTCGGGGCCAGGCATGATGGGTCACACCTGTAATCCCACCACTTTAGGAGGCCAAGGCAGGAGGATTGCTTCAGCTCAAGAGTTCAAACCATCCTGGGCAATACAGCAAGACCATATCGCTACAAAAAATAAAAAATAAGTGAATGAATCCTAAGGCTGTGTGACTGAGAGCCCCCCAAGATGACCCCATCACTGAGATTCTCTGGAAAGACTCACAGTGCTCATCATGCAGGTGAACTCATGGGGAAGCTTTACCACGGTGGTGTAGTAAGGACAGTCATCTGGACCATAAGGCCAAAGACAGACAGAGTCTAGAAGATCTAGGCCCTCCTGTGCTCTTTCCCTCCCAGGAGGGGCCACACAGAGCTCACTCTCCCCCAGCCTCAAAAATGCAACAACACAAACTTGATATTTCTGCCCAGGGACACCCATTAGAGACTCAGTGCCCAAGGTCTTCACTGGGGGCTGGTCACATCAGCACCCTCTGCCTAGCGCATATCAAAATGCTGGACTCCCAGAAGAAAGGTAGGTGTCCATAGTAAATCATATTGTTTGCACAAACCGTGTAATCATGGAGAAACACCTTATCAGCTGACTGTTGACTGGGCTCCTCTGAGAGCCAAACTTCCAGACAGCAGCCAAGGGCCAACCTTGTACACAGGTTGTTTTATTTTGTTTTGTTTTGTTTTTCACTTCATCACCCTGGGTAGAGTGCTGTGGTGTCGTAGCTCACAGCAACCTCAAACTCTTGGGCACAAGTGATCCTCTTGCCTCAGCCTCCCAAGTAGCTGGGACTACAGGTGCCCACCACCATGTCCAACTATTTTTTAGAGACGGGGTCTTGCTATAGCTCAGGCTGGTCTCAAGCTTCTGAGTTCGGGCTTCCTAGGGTGCCTAGATAGCAGGTGTGAGCCACCATGCCCAGCCCCACACCTTCTACATAAGCTGGGTATATTTCCCACTTCCCACCAGACTCAATCTGGGCAAAGTCAGACCCCTCCTCTTCCTCTCAGCTGTTGTTGATCTATCTTCTGTCTCCATTTCTTCCCCACCCATCCTATTTACTGGCCCTCAAATGGACACACCTGTCTCCATTCCCACCACCACTGTGGTCAGGGGCTCTCGGTCCTCTCACCCCAGGATGGCTACAACAGTGCTCTCCCGTTCCACCTGACACCCATCTTATCCCATCCTCACAATGTTCAGAATGATCTTTCAAACATGAAAACAGGCCCATTTCCCTTCTGCACTGAAACTGTTGAATGGCTTCCAGATGAACTGAGAATAACAGTCTGAACCCTTAGCAAGACGTACAAGCCCCTTTATGAACTGTCACCTTTTAGCACTCAGTCTTATCTTACGTCCCTCTCTCCCTCTGGTGACACTTGCCCTTATCACTTGCTCACCAAGGCCTTTCTGGCCATTCCCAAGCCTGGGGTGCTCTGTCCCCTTCATCCCCCTGGCTTCCCTCAACTCATCCCTGGGGTCTCAGGTTGAAGGTCACAGCCTCAGAAAGTCTTCTCCTGTCTTTCGCAACCTAAATGAGGCTCCTGTGACTCCCTTCGTAATTAGTAACTACATATATGTCATGTAGATGGTTCATTTAATGCCTCTCTTTCCTCCCCACTAGATTGCAAACTCCATGAGGGCAAGGACTTTTTGTCCACTGCTGGATATTTGGAGCCAAGCTAGTGCCAATGGCTGTGCACTGTCTCAATCAGCTTGGGCTGCTATGACAAAGTACCACAGATTCCATGGCTTAAACAGAACTTTTTTTCTCATGGCTCTGGAGAATACAAGTCCAAGGTCAGTTTGCCAGCATGGCCAAGTTCTGCTGGCAGACAGCCCCTCTCACTGTGTGTTCCTGCAGCCCTTCTTCCATGCCTGCACATGGAGAGGAAGGAGAGGGAGCTCTCTGGTGTCTTGTCTTCTCAGGGCACTAATCTCATCACGAGGGCCCCACCCTCATGACCTCATCTAAATCTAATTCTCTCCCAGAGGCCCCAGCTACAAGTACCATCACATTAGGAGTTGGGGCTTCAACATAGGAATTTGTTCAACATAATACCTGCTCTCAGTGTTCAGAGAAAAATGAGTCAGTTTCTAACAGGGGTATTTCTAAAATGCATATCTAACCTTGTCACTCCTTTCCTCCAAGGCCCTCAATAATTCCCACTGTCTATAGAGTAAGTGCTGAAGTCTGAGCATCTGAGCCTGTGACAGCTCAGCTCCACTCTCTGCAGACCTTGGCAATGCTTCTGAAAAGTGTGGCTTTCTCCATCAGGGGTGTGCCCAGAGTCCATGTCTTCTTTCGTAGACTGTCATGGGGCGGCTCTGCTGTCTGCACTGGTGCAGTGACAATGAACCTCGTTCGCAGCTCCCTCTTAGCACAAACCGCCGCAGCCTGGGTGGCGCATTCCAGCATGCCCAGTGAACACATGTGGCAGAGCTGACAGAAGCCACTGGAGAGAAGCCCCATCCTGAGGGAGGGAAGAACCACACTCATGGAAGTGGACTTGAGTCCCCGAGGGAAGAGGTGCTTCTGAGATGAGCTCAGAATCTGTCACCCAGCGCTTACAAAGCCCCTGGCCTGCCCTTAAGAATCTCCCCCATCTGCTGGGCAGAGCATCACATGACCTTGTGGGAACTGGCACAGCCTTGTCATATCGCTATGAGTGTCCTCCTTAAGTTCTGTGAGTGACTAATGAGCAAGCGAGGCCCATAATTAAGTGTGCATTCTTTCCCTCTCTTCCTGTCCCCCAGCTTGCAGGACCACACCCTGACTTCCACGGAGGGAGGCACGTGCTTTGAGGGCAGAGGCTTGCCGCCCTGGAAGCTCCCCAACATGCTTTCTCCTGCTCCCTGGAAAACTGCCATCGCCCTAATTATGTTGTGCACATTGATACCCATGGATCAATGTGGGCCGGGCATGGGGGTTCACACCTGTAAACCCAGGGCTTTGGGAGTCTGAGGTAGGAGAACCGCCCAAGCCCAGGAGCTCAGGACCAGCCTGGGTAACATAATGAGACCTCATCTCTAAAACAAAATAAAACAAAATTAGCCAAGGCTGGTAGTGTGTGCCTATAATCCCAGCTTTTCCAGAGGCTGAGACAGGGTCACTCGAGCCCAGGAATTTGAGATTGCAGTGAGCTATGATCAGGCCACTGCACTCTAACCTGGGTGATAGAGCAAGACCCTGTCTCTTTAAAAAAAAATTTGAATAATACATAAATAAAAACCAATGTGGATAGATGGGTCCATAATTCCCTTTGTGTGAAGAGCCTCTCTCTGACTTTGATGTCACATACGTGTCAGAGGGTTACAAGCACATTAGGAAAACAGTAGGCAGAGAGTTAGATGGCCTGCTTTCAAGCTTTCTCTCTGTGGTTGACCAATTAGGTGACCTTGGGCAAGCCACACATTCAGTTCATTGGAGCTTCAGTTTCTTCATCTAGAAAATGTCCTGCCAACCTCAAAAATTTTGTGTAGGAACCAAATGAAAGAATATTATATGGAGGTGCTTTGCAAATCGCCACACGAATGGAGGGACTTCAATACCTGATTCCTTAGGCAGTTAAGAGAGTCACTTACTGAAATGGTATTTTGGTTACAAACCAAATCCCGGAGTTGGCGGACCGTACAGGCAGAGGAGGAGAACAAAAAACATAAAATGACCAATTTAGTGAACACTGGAGTTGGTAAATTCTGTGCATCAGGGCAACTTGGAGAATTTCTCTTTTTCTTTTTAAACAGAGTCTCACTATGTCACCCTCAGTAGAGCATGGTGGGGTCACAGCTCACAGCAACCTCCAACTCTCGGACTTAAGTGATTCTCTTGCCTCAGCCTCCAAGTAGCCAGGACTACAGGCACCTGCCACAACGCCCGGCTATTTTTTTTTGTTGTAGTTGTCACTGTTGTTTAGCAGGCCCGGGCTGTGTTCGAACCTGCCAGCCCCAGTGTATATGGCTGGTGGCCTACCCACTGAGCTATGGGCACTGAGCTGCAACTTGGAGAATTAGACAAAAAAGCAAAGCTGGGTGTGTTCGGCAGCAGCATGGAGCTTCGAGTCCAGTGCCAGGCTTGACAGAGAGGTAGAGTGTGGACCACGCTCCTCCCTCGTCTGAGCGCTGAGCCTTTGGGAAATAAACACAAGATGCGAGGATCAAAATCTCAGCTTTGTTTTTTATAATAACAAAAGACTGGAAACAACCCCATGCCCATCTGTACAGGACCCGCTAAACACATTAGGAGATGAATTCAATGAAATGCTACACAGCCACTGTAGAAGGTGGAAAACAGAGTCCCCTCCTCCCCTCCTCCTTCCCTCTTTAAAAACAAAAGTGAAAAACAGCAAGATGTTGAACAATTACATGACCAGGGGTGGGAATCACGTGAGTGTGTGACACCACCCATCCAGAAGGACACAGGAGATGCTTAAACACTGCTGCCTCTGCAGAGGGGACCCGAGAAGCTGGGACACAAGAGTGGAGAGACTTCTCACTGCATGTCCTTGTGCACCTTTGAATTCTGAACCAGGCGGCTGTGAGATGGCCCTACTGTGTGTGTGCACGTATGCGTGTATCAGCTTTCGAGGACAGGATGAACATCTCTGACCTGAAATCAATGGGCTCCCTGCCTCCCAATATTCACCCGAAGTTCAGACCCGGTGACCCAGGTGTGGGGAGATTAAATCCAGACAGCAGGATGAAGGACGGTCAGTCCCCGGGATAGCCAGCCAAGGGGATGTGGACAGCAGCGTCCCTCTCCACCCCGACGTGGGAAAAGAGGACAGGGAGGTTTCTCCACCCACACACCCTCTCCCTGCTGTGGCAGTGGGAGGAACAGGACAAGGAACTCACCCACAGGACGGGGACAAGAAGAGTCGGCACCACGTGCAGGAGGGAGCAGAGGGTGGGAGGAAGGACCCTGAAGGAAGCAGATGGGAGGTTGCCAGGTGGGGGCAGCAACAGGGGGGAAGGAAGAGGGTCAGGGTCTCAGGACCACTCTGTTTCATGAAGGCCAGAAAGTGAGAGGGTGGCACTGGGTGAGACCCAGATATTTCACAGCAAGCGTGCAGAGTGCAGGGGCTGCAACCTTTGATCTGGTAGTGAGGGGTGCAGTGACATGGGGTCAAGAGGGTCCGTGATCTGGTGCCATTCTGAGGAAGCCCCTCCCTTGCCTGATCCTCACCACCCACCGCATTCCCACCCACCCCCCACATTTAGAAAATCACTCCACTCGGTGTCCCAGTGTTCTGTTTCACATTTGGCTTTGTGCTGCAGCAGCCTCTGCTTAGCCAATTTCTGCTTGGGAGCCAGAACGCCAAGAAACTACACAAGAAGAGCAAGGCCTGGGCAGGATCAGAAAATGCCAGAGATTTTGCCACCAAGCCTCCTCCACCAAGACTGCCAGGAGAGCTTTGCAAATGGAATCAATCTAAACGGAGCTGATGAGAAACATCTGACCGAGGGGAGCCAGGACAAACAGCAATCGCTGAGTTTCCCACTGCAGGAGGCTGGAGCGGCTTCCCCAAGTTTGAGTTGTGTGCGTTTGCCTTTCTATCAGCAGGAGGACTCCCGCTCCTTCTTAGAAACCTGGCCTGGCTGTGCTGATGAACCCTGACCTCAGGGCCACCGCTTTCCCTGCAGTCCCCTCCGAGCTTCTGTGTCCCTCTGCCCAGCGGGTACGTGGCCTTGCTGCTGTGTTCAGTAGGTTTTTATAGGAGGCAGGTGGGAGGTGGATTCCCCGCACAGTTTGGCACCTCCTTTTCCCTGGAATTTGAAAAGGCCAGAAAGCTTCACCCATTGACCAGGCGTGTCCTCACCACCCCATAAAATACCAAGATGCATCTCAAATGTAGCCAAGGAATTCGGGGCGGTTCTCCTGTAGTTTTCTCAGGGACGAGGTGGCATCCCTCGCCGTAGCACATCCCCAGTGATGAAACACACACAGGGGTTGTCTTGCAAGTTGCAGAGGAGAGAGTGCCTCAATTCTGACTAATACCCGGTATTGGGTCCTAGACTGCCGTGTCTCCAGAGTGGACGATCAGAATCGCTTCAAGAGGCATTAACTGCAGATAGATATTGTCTGGCAATGTCCCGTTTCCATTTCCCAACTTTATTTTCACCACGCAGCCTTCTCAGTTTTAATTTAGAGCAGTTGGCCAGCTGCAATCACCCAAGCAGTCAGCGGGCATTAGACCCGCTGACACGGTGCTTTATCAATCAGGTGTTCTGCGTTTAGCTGGCAGAACTCTGGGCAACAGCCAAATAGAAATCTGGCATCTGTAAAGCTCTGTCCAGACCTGAGACCAGGGGTGATGGATGGTTCTGTGAGCGGATGGTTAGGAGCTGCGGAGGAACAATTAAATGGTCGGGCAGGGAGTTGCCCTGCTTCTTGGGCTCTTTGGAGAATAACTTAGTCATGTGTTACTCTGCGCATAAACATTGCACCGACCTTGATCCAGGAATTTAAACAGTGTCATTTAATGTAAACGCTAACAAATACCTTCTTGCTGGAGCGGTCTGTTTTCAGGATGGGTTAGGGTTTCTTCTCTACAGAAGTACTTAAGGCACTGGACTTGAAATTCACAGGCAGAGCCGCGTTTCTGCTTGCCTCCCGAGGCATTCCCACCAGCTCCTGAGGTCGAGGGGCGTCCTCTGCTGGTGGCGTGGCCGTAATGTCACAGCACAGAGCGAGGACAGGAGGAGTCTAACGGACACCCCCCACCCCACCCCGGCTGGAGCTTGCCTGGAATCCTAAGGCAGACTTTTGCTGGGAAAAGCCAGGCTCTAGTAATGTCCTTGATTTCCTTGAACGGTCCACATCTTTTCTTGTTTTATTCTTTTAGGCAGTAGAAAGAACAAGGTCTGGAAGGAGATTCGTGTCCTATACATTGAAAGGCTACACATTTCTGTATGCACGAACACACGACCTCTCCTGTACACGCACACACGCACGCACACACGCTCTGTAGCATCATGGCTCACTATAGGAAACTCTGCTCTGTGTGTACGTGTCCTGGAGCCAAGGAGAGGGGGTACCTGAGTATATACAGAATCCCAGAATCATGGAGCTGGATAAAAGTTTTACCCTTTGTGGCAAGTCCAGATGAAGGACTCTGACAAGGCCACGGCCTGAGAGGGATTCTCTCCAGTGGCTGCGGCTCCGATACTGGAGGTTAACAGCTTAACACCAGGGTGTGGTGCCTGATTGTGAACTCTGGAAATTAATGGCGATAAGGGTAGGCTGCCTTCCAAGACCCACGGTGTGAATCCCAAGAGATGAACCTTCTATTTTGAGCTCTCTCTCAAACTGTAGTGAGCTGTGCGGTGCTTTGATCCAAGTCCCCCCCCCCCGTCTGTATGTGCTTCTTTCTCCAAACGTCTCATTCCTAAACCTTCTTGGGTTTTCAGTCCCTGGACACTGATGACAACTTGCTGCCTTACACATGTGATTCACTGAGAAGAATAATCACAGACCAGGTACAGTCGCGCACGCCTGGAATCCCTGCACTTTGGGAGGCTGAGGCAAGAGGATCCCTTGAGGCCAGGAGTTTGAGACCAGTCTGGGCAACACAGGGAGACCTTGTCTCTGCAAAAAACTTAAAACTCAGCCAGGTGTGGTGGGACAGTCCCAGCTATAGTCCCAGCTACTCTGAAGGTTGAGGCAGGAGGATCACCTGAGCCCAGGAGTTTGGGGCTTCAGTGAGCTATGATTGTTACACCACTGCACTCAAGCCTAGGTTACACAGTGAGATCCTATCAAGAAAGAAAAAAAAAGAGGTGCCGCATGCGGTGGCTAACGCCTATAATCCCAGTACTCTGGAAGGCCAAGGCGGGTGGATCGCTTGAGCCCAGGAGTTCAAGACCAGCCTGACCAAGAGCGAGATCCTGTCTCTACTAAAAATGGAAAAACTGAGGAAAGAGGATTGCTTGAGCCCAAGAGTTGGATGTTGGTGTGAGCTATGATGACGGCAAGGTACTCTAGCTAGGGTGACAGCCTAAGAGTCTGCCTCAAATGGGAAGGGAAGAAAAGGGGAAGGGGAAGGGGGGAGGAAGGAAAGAAAGAAGATGTGGAAACATGAATCAAATACCAATGGTAGAACTTCCTTTGCCAAAAGCATCAAAGGAGAAAGAGGACAAGTGTCAAATAGTATCAAACTAAGCCTAGACAAAAAGGGATAAAAGGCACAATGAGGTCCCTTTTCCTGAGAGGGCTCCTCTGAGCAAGAAAAACAAAAATGCAGTCTCATACCATGTAATACGCCGACACAGCCAAATAACCATATATGTAAAAAGGAGCCATCTCTGGGAATTTAAAAGATCAAAAGATGCTACTCCCCTCCACAAAAACCTTCAGTGATTCCCCATTGCTTGTAGAGCATCTGAAATCTTTCAGAGGACAAAGTTCTTTACCTCTCCTGCAACAATCCCTCCCACCACCACACACATAGCCACGCTCCCTGCCTGTTTCTCCTGCTGCTAGACCTTTCTTCTCCACTTGTCAGGGGCCTGCCCATCTTCAAGAGTGAGCGCAAATGTCACCTCCTCCATGAAGCCTTCTCCAGCTCTCCCAGACAGAGATTCCTCTCTCCCCTGGGTACCCAAAGGATCTTGCTTATGCCCCTTATAAGTGCCCCCATTGTAACACCTACATCGCTAGGTCTCCTGCCACAGTTTATAAACTGAGCTGGAGACCATGACTTACTCATTTCTGCCCCTCTTCTTTAAGTCCCGCCTCCTCCATGTCACCCCATGCCCCCCCATCCTTCACCCTTCATTCCCCATCCTCATGCCTCCTGTCAGAGGCCTGCAATAGCATCTCCCACATAACAGATTTTTAATACGTTTATGCTCCACTAAACTAAACTAATACCTACACAGATCAGGAGAGAACATAGTTCACTCCAGAGGCACAAGACAGGCAGTAACCGAACAGGCAAATGAGATCATTGTCAGACCCTAAGCAATAAGAATTGTCATTTATCAGTTCCAACATGGCTCACCTAGAAGTGTCTCAAGATTTTCAATTCCTCTAGTTTAGGAACCCTGCCTTATACGTGTGACCACAGAGCATTGAGACCGACTTCTGAGCTGCTATGAATTAAGAAAAGACCTGTAATCCTAGCACTCCAGGATGCAGGATGATCACTTGAGCTCAGCAGTTCAAGACCAGCCTGAGCAAAGCAAGGTCCCATCTCAACTAAAAATACAAAAATTACCCAGGCATGGTGGCACAAACCTATAGTCCTAGCTACTCAGGAGGCTGAGGCAGGAGGATCACTTGAACCCAGGAGTTTGAGGTTGCTGTGAGCTAGGCTGAGGCCAAGGCACTCTAGCCTGGACAACAGAGTGAGAGAGAGAAAGAAAAAGACCCCCCTCCTTAAGACACTTTACTGCCATCTGCTATAAATTTGTCATAAAACTACCCACATATGCTATAAGCAGGTCAGTGACAACCTCTGGGGTTGTGCAATGAATGGCCTTAAGTGGCCTTAACTTCGTAGCTCATAAATTGAGCATATACAATCAGTGTGTGTCCTTCAAGGTGGCATCACAATGGCGCAGAGACTTTGAAGTCTGACAAATCTGAATTCAAATCCTGGTTAACCATTCTTATCTTTGGGCTTCCATGTCTCTGAAATACAGCTCATAAAAATACCAGTGAGATTTTAAAGGCCAAGTACTTAATGACTCACAACAAGTGTTCAGTAAGTAAAAGCAATTGTTATTACAGTAATGCTTCTAAAATGTAATACATTTCTGAAAGTTCTCTTTTGGAATTACCTTCAAAGTCCTTTTATGAGCCACCTGCAAAAATCATGGATTTTGTATGTATGTGTGTATGTGTGTGTTCCTTGTTTTTTGCTCAAGTGATATTACCATAGTGGAGTCTTCATTTTATTACTCAGATACAATTAAAAATGATATCTAGACATTTACAGAAGTCAAATCCATTGTTTAAAAAAAAAAAATTTGCTGGCTCGGCGCCTGTGGCTCAACAGGCTAAGGCGCCAGCCACGTATACCTGAGCTGGCGGGTTCGAATCCAGCCCGGGCCCGCCAAACAACAATGACGGCTGCAACCAAAAAATGGCCGGGCGTTGTGGCGGGCGCCGGTAGTCCCAGCTACTTGGGAGGCAAAGGCAAGAGACTCGCTTGAGCCCAAGAATTGGAGGTTGCTGTGAGCTGTGATGCCACAGCACTCTATCCAGGGTGACAGCTTGAGGCTCTGTCTCAAAAAAAAAAAAAAAAAAAAAAAAATTTGCTACCATTGACTGTATGTTTCAGGCACTTAGGTTATTCCAAAGGCATTGTTCAAAAACTAAATTTTGTATTAAAAGCATTTACATAGTTTACAAATATCCCAGACCTTCTCCACAACATCTAGTAAAAAGTTAAACACATTATTCCTTACTTAATCCAAGCCATCAAATACTTCCTAAATATGAAGGCTATTGAGGGATGACAACTGTAAAAATCAGGTCTTCTGAGTCCATAGCACAGAATCCCAAGAAACTTATGACTTTGGAAGCAACTCAGCCTGGAAGCTCAGTTACGCTGACATTCTGAATAGCTCTGGGATACTTCAGAGGAGTGAGATTTTCTGGGCTCCTTTTGGGACCCAAGAATAACTATAATTCCTATTTCATATTCCAATTTTCCAGAGCTTAGCCAGAGAATATCCTTAAGCAGTCATTGGATTCACTAATAAATACTGCCAACTCTGCTTTTTCAAGAAGGGATTATTATTCATTCATTTAGTGTAGAACATATCACCTGACAGTGTAGGAGTCACAAAGAAGCAAACACAACAGCCCCTGCCATCGTAGGGCTTCCAGTCTAGAATCTAGAATTCCAGTCTAAAGTCTGTCAATTGTAATCAGTATATGACAATAAAAAATAGATCGTAATATGATTACTCACTGAGAAACAAAGCGTGCTGGGGAGGGAAAGATGCCTGTGGATGGGAGGGGTGTGGAGCCCTGGAATTAAACTCAGCCCTTGTGGACAGAAAGGCTCTCACTAGGCACAGAGAAAGGGAACTGTTCCAGGGGAAGAGACAATACTGACATAAGTAAAGTGGCATGGAAAACAGAAAGTAGACCCACTCATTACACAGAAGCTGAAATAAGGGTGCAGTGGTTCAAGATCAGAAAG
Source organism: Perodicticus potto (assembly GCA_963574655.1). Taxonomy (NCBI): domain Eukaryota; kingdom Metazoa; phylum Chordata; class Mammalia; order Primates; family Lorisidae; genus Perodicticus; species Perodicticus potto. Next base: position 56,788 of record CAUYRH010088643.1, read on the forward strand.
GTAGTCGGAAACCAGATTGTAAAGAACCCGAACATATCATACTTACCCCACTAGACTAGCAAGTGACGCCCTCCCATGTCCACACTGTAAGAAGCTGACAGATACAGACATGCTGTGTCTATACAGTGGGCCTTTCTGACATCGGCACAGGGCAGTGACTCTAAATCTGCTTTTTTTTTTTTTTTGAGAGTCTCACTATGTGGTCGTCAGTAGAGTGCCGTGGCATCACAGCTCACAGCAACCTCAAACTCTTGTGCTTAAGCGATCTCAATTGGCTTTTTGAAAGAAAAAGAAGAAGACAGTGACTACAACTTGGGGACTAGCTGTCCGTTTCAGGGTTCCACGCTCATCCAGCCTCTCTGACCCTGAGGTCGTGAGCATGGGCAGCTGTAGCGGAAAAAGCAGAAGAAACTCAGAGCTGCTGCCAGTGGCTGGAAAGAAATTGTTCCTGGCAGTGAAATCTGCCCCATCTATGCCTGGGATAAAGCTGTGGGATTAGGTGGTTTGCTAGGCCCCACGGCGTGGTCTGTGGCGCTGTCAGCAGCCCTTCATCAAAACAGAACGGGGGAGTGTGCTGCGGGGACGTTTGTGTTCTGGATATTGGATGCAGGCTTCCGTGGCCCTCTATTTATACATGCCCTGGACCTGCTGGATGACTGCCATTCCATTCAAGGGAGGGAAAACAACACCCCCTGGGTAGCAGGCTGAGACAGACTCCACTACGCATTCCTGGAAGGGGCAGGCAAGGAAGGGTTTGACCTCCAACCACAAAGAGGAATCCCGCAGGGGAAACCACGCAGTGGACTAACAGACCACAAGGAGAAATCCTCTGTCAGGCTGTGGAAAGCTGCTCTTGGGAAAGCAGTAGGTGGGATCGGGAATAAGCCACACCAACTGGAAAGCCTGGGAAGGCAAGAGGAAGCACCCAGGCACTCCGTCTGCACTCACCTCAGCTTCCTTGTCAAGCTCCAGTCTTGTCAAAATCCTGCCCTGGGAGACCACTCAGTTTACACCAACTTCAGTCTCTGACTCATCAGCACTTCCAACAGCAGTCCTTCCCCGGAGACTGAGAAAGTTTCAACCCAAGGGAAAGCTGAGTGTGGAAGGCAACCTAGATGGTTGTGTGGGAACTTGGTAAGCTGAGCTTGAGGGCCCCTAGAAAGACAACTGACTGTGCTTACACTAACAAAATTCACTGCCACACAGACCTTTAGTTCCAAACCACCTGCTTCCCATTGCCCTAAGCATTTATAGACAGGTCCATATTTATTTTCTTGGCCACCACCTTCCTAATGTTTTCCCAGGTTACTAGAACTGAATGCTTCCTCTTTTGAACATTTCCATTTCCTAACCTCACAGCCCTTTTCACATATTCCATTTTATCTAGTTATTCACATAAACAGCTCCTCCCACCCCCGAAGTCCCACATTGTACTGCCCTTCCCCCATACTGCCTTAAATATCAGAGATTCAATAAACTGTGGTTGAAAATACATACAGGTTTTTCTGGCCAGATGCAGTGGCTGAGGCCTCTAATCCTAGCACTCTGGGAGGCCAAGGCAGGTAGAGTTCAGGAGTTTGAGAACAGCCTGAGCAAATGTGAGACCCCCATCTCTACTAAAAATAGAAAAACTAGCCTGGCATTGTGACAGGTACTTGTAGTCCAAATACTTGGAAGACTGAGGCAAGAGGACTGCTTGAGCCTGAGAGTTTGAGATTGCCACAAGCCATGATGCCAAGGCACTCTACCCAGGGTGACAAAGTGAAACTCTATGAGAGAGAGAGAGAGAGAAACAAAGAAAGAAAGAAGGAAACAGAAAATACATACAAATTTTAAAACCTAGGTGGGTTTTTAATAAATGTCATTGACTCGTTCATCGACTCTTAGAACAAGGTGGCACATATCAGCAACACACAAATACTTCACAGGCACCGGAAGGGCCTGAGCAGAGCCCCACCCAAAGGTGGGAATGTGTGGAATACATTTGGTAAACTGAACCATCTAGTCAAGAGTGGAATATTTTCCCACATGTCTACCTATCCAAATTTTATTTAGTATTTTTTTTTTGAGACAGAGTCCCACTATGTTGCCCCTGGTAGAGTGCCATGGCATCACAGCTCACAGCAACCTCAAACTCTAGGGCTCAAGCAATTCTCTTGCCTCAGCCTCCCAAGTAGCTGGGACTACAGGCACCTGCAACAACGTCCAGCAATTTTTTTTTTTTTTTTGGCCGGGGCTGAGTTTGAACCCATCACCTTCAGTACATGAGGCCGGTGCCCTACTCTTTTGAGCCACAGGCACCACCCATGCCCAGCTATTTTTAGGGACAAGGTCTTGCTCTAGCTCAGACTGGTCTCAAACCTGTGAGCTCAGGCAATCCAATGGCAGACATGGTCTAAATACATCCAAAAAGCAAATCTTTCAAGATCAAAAGCAATTCCCAGATCAGAGTCTATGGACATAGCAAGGAGGGACTTAAATTCAAAGAAACAGCAAAATTGGGGGGAATATGAGAAATCAGTCCACCGCAGGTGCCCACATCAGCAGACAGAGCCAGGAAAACAGCTGTCTCCAGTATACCTGCCTCCTGAAGCCACAGCAACACCAAGGTCTCTTTGGTAGGTGGCTCACTGGACTTGGTTCTCAGGGCAAACTACTGTGGAAACATTGCAAACCCCAGGGCTCCACCAGAGAAGCAGGGAACTACTCAAAAAAGCAGAGTGCCAGCTTCTAGGAACAGAATGGACCTGGGCTTGGCAATGACCATGGGCCTCAAGCAGTACAATGACACCAGCTAAACATGCTGATTCTGATCCCAGGGGAAGAGGTTAGCCTGCCCCACAGAAATCCTGACAAATGTTCTCATAGAATGATTGGTGAGGGCAGCAGTTCCCGATAAAAGCTCACAAAAAAGATCCTAGCTTCTAACGCCTCTTGAGCTGAGCCCTGCAACTGTTTCGACCATCTTTCTGCACATTAGACAAAGGTGTGCAGAAAATCTGAATGATTTACAGGATGGCAGTTGTTAGAGAGCAGCACCCTGAACCAGGAGTTCATTCTTGCCTAGCCTTTTTAAGAAGTAAAAAGCTGGGCAGCACCTGTGGCTCAGAGGAGTAGGGCGCTGGCCCCATATACCAGAGGTGGCGGGTTCAAACCCAGCCCCGTCCAAAAACTGCAAAAAAAAAAAAAAAAAAAAGAAGTAAAAAGCTAAATGGTTTTCTGCCTTTCCCTAACTACAAAATGGGGGTTACACCAGGGTTAGAACTGTTTTGCTTATACAAAAACATACCAAACTCTAAGAGTGTAATCCAGAAGTGCTCAAGCCACATCAACTCGGAGTGGGGACTCTGACGTTAAGAGTCATGAAGCTCAGCCCTGGTAAGTAGAAGCCTTCCTCCTATCCTGCCTTTCTGGTTGCAGAAGCCCCTAGGTGCTCCGCAGATGCTCTGGAAAGCTGCTGGAACCCTCCTGGAACCCCCCAGGGTAGTGTGCTCTGCTCCTGGCTGCACTGATGGCGCCCCTCCTCTCCTCTACAAACCATAGCCCATATCTCCTTGACTTTCTCAAATACGTCTTTTTATTGTTGATCTGTTCAAATCCGGATGCAGACAAAGGTGTCACATCACACTCTCTCTTCTCAGTCCATTATATCCAACAATCTCCCCTCCCTTCTTCCCGAATGCCATCTTGGTTGGAGAATTAAGGCATATTTCTTGGAGAAACTGGGTCATTTTCCGAATAGGACGTCCCCGCCTTTTGGGTTTAACTGATTGTATCCCTGCCATTGACGTCACTTTTCCGTCTCTCATTTCCTGTAAACTATTCTAGCAGCAAGTTCTGAAGACTTGATATAATCAGGTTCACGGTTGTAGGCAAGAAAACATCAGTGATGCTTCCGGTTGCATCGCACCATGAGGCACACAGTGCTTGGGCCATCCTGCTTGTAGAGAGGGTCAGCCTGGCCCCTCCATGATAATGTCCCCCACCGGTAGCTTCAGCCTCATTAATGAGCATTGCCTAGTTCAATTATTTCATTGGAGGTGAATATTCTTTAATTCTATCCTTTCTTCTGCATTGGTTAGTTGGAATTCTATACAGGCAGGACCCACTTTTATCAACTATTTAGTTAACTGAAAATGTAGTTGGCAGAGGAGTGAGAAAATAAATGCTTTCTTGTTACTTATGCATTTTCAGAATAATAAATTACTACCCTAGCAACCTCCATTGAAAAACCATTAGGTTGCCTTGGGTTTGAGGGGTTTTCTTAGGAGTCATTATCAACGCATGACTTTTACACGCTTGATAGGCTTTAATCCATTCTGTTACTACAATGCTTTTGATGCACAGATTGTCCCACTTGGGCCAGTGGGAGCCCCTTCAAAGTGGTTCCTGTGTTATTTTGACATGACCCAGTCATCTCGGAATGCTTCTTTGCTTCCTGACAAAACAAGCTGTCCAAAGTTCATCACGTGCATTTCTTGCCACTAACCCAAAATCGGACATTTCTCCAAGGGAAGTGGTATTTAGAGATCTGCTTTAGGATTTTTTTTTTTTCAAATTAAGCATTTATAGCCAGGCATGGTGGCTCATACCTGTAATCCCAGCACTCTAAGAGGCTGAGGAAGGAGGATCACTTGAGTTCAGGACTTCAACAATAGCCTGGGCAACATAATTAGCACCCCCCTACACCTTTTTTTTTTTAGACAGACTCTCACTCTGTCGCCCTTGGTCTAAACGATCCTCTTGCCTCAGCCTCCCAAGTAGTTGGGACTACAGGTACATGCCACAATGCCAGGCTAATTTGTTCTACTTTTAGTAGAGACAGGAGTCTCACTCTTGCTCAGGCTGGTCTCAAACTCCTGAGCTCAAGCGATCCACTTGCTTTGGCGTCCCAGAGTGGTGGGATTGCGTGAGCCACTGCACTCAGCTCTCTACACCGTTTCATTAGTCATTATGGCAACCTTGTAGGGCAGGTACCTGCAGTCCCAGCTACTCAGGAGGCTGAGGAGAAATTGCTTGAGGTCAGGAGTTTGAGACCAGTCTGGGCAAGATAGCAAGACCTTCTCTCTCAAAAAAAAAAGAAAAAAAAAATATATATATATGGTTATATACATATGTGTATATCCATATACATAATATTTTATATTTTAAATACTTTCTCCCAAATATCTATAATTTCTCTTTTTTACTTTGTTTATGGCATATTTGCTTAGTGAAGAAAAGTTAATGTTAATGTCATAAAAATTTATCCTTATTTTTTTCCTTTATACTTTGAGTTTTGGGTGTATATCTAGGAATTCTTTCTATATCCCAAGATCATAAGGACATTCATTATTGTATGTTTTCTTCTAAAATGTCAAAGTTTCACTTTTTTAACTTGTAGGAGTTTAACAAACTTGTGATATATGATAGAAATCTAATCTGGTGTTTTTCCATTTATTAAACACTTTGTAGTTTTCCCATTGATTTGTAATTCTTTCTTTTCATATAGTAAGTGTCCAGATATATGTGAGTGTGTTCTGGGCTTCTTATCACATTCCATTGACTTATTCTCCAATCCTTACACTATCCCATCATGTCCTTATTTCTATAGCTTTAAAATTAAGTCTTAATATTTCATAGAACAAGTCCCACAATCTTATTTTTAAAATGGAATCTGGTATGCTGGACCCCTTGCTCTTCCATAGATCTCCTGGAACTGGAAGGACAGAGGAGACAGTATTTAACATCTAAACAATCTGAAGGATGAAGGACTGACTGTGATTGCTCTGAGGGCAGGGCAAAGGGAAGCACTGGGAAGATCCTACATTCCCAGAATTTATCTGTGCAAACTATGAAGATATTTTCCATGGGGCAGTTGTGGGCCATAAAAGAGTATTTGCCGTTGTGGGTTGTCTTTGATCTAGCTTCTAGGAAGACCCAGAGGTATGCAGACAAATACTGAGCTGCTATGGGAAAACTAAATAACCAGGCAAAAAGATGCATTTTCCTGCAAGATGAAATGACAGGGGAGAGATGCCCAGAAATGGGAGGTGGAGAGGGAGGTTCTGTCTCAAACACACACACACACAAAAGGACTCCATGCTAAAATGTTGGCTCTGAACTTCTGCCCAGCTTGGGAAGTTCTGATACCAGCTCATGTTGATGCTGGACAAATAGGACCTTCCCTGTTTCCCCCTCTCCCTTCTCTGCTTCAACCCTAGGAGATACCTCCTTGCAGAGGAAAAAAAGATGAGATGCACCCCAGGCCTTCCCTTCCCTTCCCATCCCACTGCAGGCTTTCCACCTGCTGCAGGGTCAGGCTGGGGCCAGGAAAAACTTTCACTTCGTGATATTAGAAGTTTTGACTATTTCCTGGGACTAGACATCTTAATTTGTAAACTGAGACTGTTTTTCAGAGCCAAAGGACTTTTTATTTGGAGTGTCCAGAAAAACCAATAATATCTGCCAGAGCTTTCACTGAGGGGCAAGAAAGACCTAGCCCTCATTCAGATTATAAGGGCAGACAACAGCAGGAGAAAAACCATGCTACTCCATGATTATATCCATGACTCCTGTTTATTTGAAATACTGGCTACCTACTATTTTTAATACTCTGCTGGATTAAATTTGCTACTATTTGATCAGGATTTTTGCATCTACATTCTTAAGTGTGATTGACACATATTTTTCTTTTTGAGACAGAGTCAGTCCGCCCTCCTAGATTGCTATGGCCTCAGTCTAGCTCACAACAACCTCGAACTCCTGAGCTCAAGTGATCCTCCTGTCTCAGCCGTCCAAGAATTATAACTGCGACTACAGGTGCCTGCCATCATACCTGGCTAAATTTTCTATTTTTAGGAGAGATAGGGTCTCACTTTGCTCAGACTGGTCTTAAACTCCCAACCTTAAGCAACCCTCCTGCCTCAGCCTCCCAGAGTGCTAGGATTACAAGCATGAGCCATGACCCTGGCTGATAATTTTTGTTTGTTTGTTTTCTTCTCAGCTTTCGAATCAAAGTTATACCAACTTCATTTTGAAAATCTGGATAAGGCCCGGAGCAATGGCTCATGCCTATAATCCCAGCACTTGGGAGGCCAAGGCAGGTGGACTGCCTGAGCTCATGAGTTGGAGACCAGCCTGAGCAAGAGTGAGACCCCCATCTCTAAAAAATAGCTGAGCATTGTGGCAGCTATAGTCCCAGCTACTTGGGAGGTTTAGGCAAGATGATTGCTTGAACCCAAGAGTCTGAGGTTGCTATGAGCTAAGACGCCATAGCACTCTACTGAAAGTGACCAAGTGAGACTCTATCTCAAAAAAAAAAATCTGGAGTGGTGCCTGTCGCTCAGTGAGTAGGGTCCTGGCCCCATGTTCCCAGGGTGGCAGGTTCAAACCCGGCTCCGGCTGAAGTGCAACAACAACAACAAAAAAAAATAGCCAGGCATTGTGGTGGGCGCCTGTGGTCCCAGCTAGTTGGGAGGCTGAGGCAAGAGAATCGCCTAAGCCCAGGAGTTAGAGGTTGCTGTGAGCTGTGTGACGCCACAGCACTCTACCGAGGGCAATAAAGTTAGACTCTGTCTCTACAAAAAGTAAAAAGAAATCTGGATAATGTTTCCCCTTTTCTATCGTCTGAAACAGTTTGTATACTATAAAGACTATACTGATGATTTTGTAAAACTTGTCTCTAAACCTCCTGAGACTGGTGACTTCACAGGACTTGAGACTGGATAAATAACCTGTAATCCCACTTCAGTACAGATAAACTCTCAATTGCTTGGAAGCTAGTGAGTGAGCCCGAACGTCATTACCCCCTCCACTGTGGGATTCTCATTCTTCTTTTAGGACAGCTCATATCCATATATGGCTGTGGGCTCAGGGTTGAGTAAGAATCCTAGTGTTGATTTAGATATTAAATTTTAGAAAATTAGCCAGGTGCAGTGAATGCCTGTAGTCCCAGTCACTAGGGAGGCTGAAGCTTCCCCAGTTCAGGAGAGTTTCCTGAACCCAGGAGTTGAGGTTGCTGTGTGTTATGATCCACCACTGCTCTCCAGCCTATGGCATAGAGTGAGGACCTCGTCTCTGGAAAGGAAAAAATTATTTTAATGAAGCTGAGAATTTCTCCCCTTCTTTTAGGATAAAAACTAAATGGAAATAGAAGGAAAAAAGGAATCTTGCCTGCCTTACACCAGCAGAGCCTCTGATAAGCCCCATCTTTAAAGATCACTGCTCTAGAGAGTGGACAGAGCCCCCACCAGCAGGTAAAGCCATTCCCTTAGACCCTTTGTGGGGAAAAGAAGAAGAAAGAAAATGCAGCTAGATGTGCACAGTGGTTCAGGTGTTTTATAACCTGTGAGAGGCAGCATGGTATTGTACATTTTCAACCTGGCCTGATCATAAGGATTACTGAGCAAGCTTGTCAACAAGAGATTCCCAGACCAGGCTGGGCGTGGTGGCTCACATCAATCCTAGCACTCTGGGAGGCTGAGGCAGGTGGACTGGTTGAGCTCAGAAATTTGAGACCAGCCTGAACAAGAGCGAGATATTATCTCTACTATAAATAGAAAATCTAAAAAAAAAAAAAAAATCTACCAGGGTGTTGTGGTGGGCACCTGGAGTCCCAGCTACTTTGGGAGGCTGAAACAAGAGGATTGCTTGAACTCAGGAGTTTTAGGTTACTGTCAGCTATGATGCCATGGCACTCAACCCAGGGCAACAAAATGAGAGTCTGTCTCCAAAAAAAAAAAGAGAGAGAGAGAGAGAGAGACTCCCAGACTTATTGAATCAGAATCTCTCAGGAGGAGTGCTCGCAAACGTGTCTTTTTTATTTTATTTTATTTATTTATTATTTTTTTTGAGACAGAGTCTCACTATGTCACCCTTGCTAGAGTGCTGTAGCATCATAGCTCACAGCAACTTCAAACTCTTGGGCTCAAGCTCTTCTCTTGTCTCAGCCTCCCGAGTACCTGGAACTACAGGCACCTGCCACAATGCTCAGCTCTTGTGGCAGAGCTCTTGTGGCAGAGCTCTTGTGTGCAGAAAGAGGATCTCGCTCTTTCTGCAGTTGGTCTCAAACTCCTGAGCTCAAGCAATCCACCTGCCTCAGCATCCCAGAGTGCTAGGATTACAGGTGTGAGCCACCTCGCCCAGCCTCAAACCTGTATTTTTAATTAAGCAGCCACAGAGAGTCCTGTCAAAGAGCAAGTTTGTTAGATAACACAAAAGGAAAATAAACTTCAGGGTCAGGTCGGGTTACATAACAACTCACTCTTTAGTAAGTATGTGGCTTCCAGCAAGTCACTTGATCTTCCCGTTTCTCCTTCTCTTATTCAGAAAAGAAGGCAAGGAGCTCCAGAAGCAGAAACTGCGCGCTGTATTTACACAGAAAAGGGTTGACTCTCTCATTCCCGATAGGGTAGGTATAAGGACTAAATGAGAAGACGAACAACTCTGGGCACAGAGCCTGGAACTTAGTGGTCACCTTTATTATGGACAGGGAGAAACATGAAGCTTAAATTAACAACCTACAAAGACATTCCTTCCTAAAGTTGAGATGGAAGTACAGTACCTCAATTTCTTATTTGTTCAGCATCTGTTCCACAGAAAATGGATTTTCTCAGAAATTGCCATCACCTCCAATTCTTAGCTGAAGTTGACTGGGTGGCTGGAGTGGATGGATTTAACTCTGCCTTCCAGGTCCACGGGCGGAGTGACCAGGATTAGCCAATTAGCAGCCTCCATTCTGTGAGGCTATCATGATTGGTTCAGAATGAGGACCGTCACCCAAATTGAGCCAATGAGATTAAATCTTGGGAGAACCACTAGGGCCGTGCACCTGCTGCTGAACTCCTGGCTGCCATCTTGCCACAAGGAGAGGGAAAAGGTAAAAGGTCCAGTAACCAGAGGTTTATGCTGCAGTAGAGGATAGAAGAGCAAAAATGTGGAAAGGATGGGATCAAATCTTAAAGATATTTTCCAGCCCTGGAATCTAGACATGCTGAAGAAGTACTGTCTCTGGACTTGTCACTTATACATATGAGCAAATAAAAAAAAATTCGCATAACAGTTTGAGTGAGATTTTTCTGTTACTTGCATTGAAATGAGTCTTGATAATGATTCTTAAGGCATTTCTTCTATTTTCATCTCCGGCTCACTGTGAAGTCATGCAAGCCCTTTTCTTGTCTGATACATATCCTAACTTTATTAGGAAGAAGCAATCGCATGGCCTAGCATTTAGACTTGATGGATACTGGAAATTGCTAAGGCATTATCCCTCTCTGGGAATGAGAAAGCTCAAATCCTTTCCGTATAAATGGATTCTTTTTCTCTCAGAGTGGGAAGGAGCTGATATTTAGGTAGGTCTCAGTTTTTGTTCTCCGAACTCTGAGAAAGGTTGCCATTAAAGGGCAACACGACAATTAAAAGCTGTTGGATATGAGAATGACAAGTTTGGCTGGTATGCGATACTGTGCAGCTGAGATGAGTATTCTCAGTTAATGGGCAAACATTACACAATTGTCTCTTTCAAGTCCAGAGCACTAATGTATAATACACAATCAGAGGGCATTGTACATTGGAATATAACTCAGCCAATGCCAGTTCTTTACCCCTAGAGATAAAATAGTCTGTTGTCTATGAAAACAGAAATTTGAGTCTTTTAAACTTACAGCTTTAGACCAGGTGAGGGATTTCAATTTGGGAATCATCCCAATGGAATTGGGAATGGGAATTAAGGTAAAACCAGTGGTTAGTATTGGATTTAACCATTAAGGCTAAACCAGTGGTTAGCAGAATGAGGAGTTTAGTGGAAGGGTGAGGTAGAGGTGAAATTTGACCTCCCATGCCTCCCACCAGGAGTCCCCATCAAGGACCTTAGGCAAATTTGGCTGAGGCAGCATCTGGCCTAGTGAGGGACATCCCAGAATGGACATGTCCCTATGTGACTGCCCAGTGAATACCAAATAGATTGGGTCATTTTATTCAAACCTGGAGGACTTGGCTGCCCAAGCACATGCTCTGTGGATGAACTCACTTTTGCTTTAGTCCCACACTGCTGCTGAAGTCTGAGCAGCTCAGACAGAGGAGAGGAGAACACAGGGCGGGTGATCAGAGAAATCTAAGGAAGGGGATTGAATTACTGTCAGATCAGAGGGTGTGGGAGACTCTGGGACAGATTGATGAAGAGTCTAACCAGCTGGCAGGGAGCTGAGAGCTGACAGTCTGCTGTGGTGAGCCAGCTGCCTTCTGTGTGAGTCCAGAGCACAGGCTAACTAGGCAGGAAGGAATCTTAACATTTACAAAAAATACCCAGCAGTACACCGGGCCACCCAACTGGAAAAGGAAGCATGCCTTTTGGACTCTAATTCTCCCGAACCAAAGAATTATCTACAATGTCACCTAGTTTCTTGCTTCACGGGACTTGTCCCTACTAGTCTTTTCACAAGACTTATTAAGAACCTTCTAAATGTCAGATGCTGTGTTAGGCACTGGAGATATGGAGGAATGGTGGGTCGTACTTCCCTCTGAGGAGCTTGCCATCTAGTAAGCAAATGCAAAAAAGGAAAAAGTGCAGCAGGAGCTGGGATGAAAGAGCACAAAGTTCACAAAGTAGACAAAGGTCCCGGTGAGTTACCGTCTAGTAGTGGTCGGGGAAAGTGGAGGAGGCATTTCAGCACAGACACGGAAGATGCAAGGGAGCGTGCCTTGTCAGTGCTGGGGATTCTGCTTGTAGGTGCAGCTCAGGCATTGTTTCTACTGCCTCAAAGAGATTGCAAAACGACGCACAAGCATGCAAAACATACATGGAGCCCCATACTTACCCTTATGCATGAATATAATACCGCTGTGACCTAAAGGCAGTCCCCTACTGGTGACATTTCTGGTAATGATGATAGTTTTGAACAGAGCAAACCATCCATGGGTCTGCTCCAACCTCCAGTGACCGAGGACACAGCAGACATTTGCTAAGCCTCTGGCTCAGATTGATGGATAAATCCCCGGTCATGAGAGCTTTATTCTCATTCCAAATGAAGCTAAATGGTCCATAAAACTAAAGTCCTGACTTTTTAACATCATATTCTACCAACCCGATTAACCCGCACACTCAGAATGAAAGACAACCAAGATGTAAAAATACAGAGGGAACATACACAGAGAAGACAAACATTAAATTATTACTAGATCTGAATGGCCATGAGGGACATTGTTACCATGGTGAGGCCATGGATCTCTGACGGACTGGGACGACAGGAAGCCACTGGGAAGACGTAATGAAAGATGCCGCATTTGAAGGGGGGGGTGTGATTTTAGACACAAACTCTTGGGCCACAGGTCATGACTTATATATGACCTGGTGCCCACCTTCTGGGCACAGTTCCTGGAACAATTCTCACTACACAATAAAAGCTCAATCACGGTGTTTGATGCTTTGTGAATTGAACAACTGAGTGCTCTTTAACGACATTTTCTTTCATTTCTTTTCATTTAATTTTGTAAACAGATGACATGTTGACATAGTTTATGATTTCAGTGTAAAATGATGTGGCAAAGTCTCAGTCTCATCCCCTTCCCTACCTATCCAGTTCTTAGCAACTCTCCCCATAAATATTTTTATTAGTTTCTTACTTTTGCTTCCAGATTTTGCTTATGTAAATTGAATACAAATGTATTTTTAGTAAGCAAAAGTAACATACTATACACTTTGATAATGACCTTTTCTTTAACTTAATAATGGAACTTGGAGCATCTTCTGTACTCAACTTGGACAGTGTCTTCCATTCTTTTTACAGTTCCAGTCAATCCTACTGTATGGATGTCCCATAATTTATTAATTCAGTCCATATAGATGGACATTTGTGCTGTTCCCAATTCTTGCTATTAAAAACCAAAAGCACTGGGCGGCACCTGTGGCTCAAAGGAATAGGGCACTGGCCCCATAAGCCAGAGGTGGCGGATTCAAACCCAGCCCCCGTTAAAAACCGCAAAAAGAAAAAAAAAAAAAAAAGCACTGTGTACTATAAGATAGAATAAATTTCGAAAAACAGAACTGGTGCATCAAAGAGTCTATGTTTGGATACTGATATATACACATTTTATATATTTTTTTAATATATATTTAATATACATATACAGAGGATGCAAGAAAATGTATACACCTTTTAAGAAAGAAAAATACTGGGCAGCACCTGTGGCTCAGTGAGTAGGGCGCCCACTCCATATACCAAGGGTGGTGGGTTCGAACTCAGCCCCCGCCAAACTGCAACAAAAATAGCCGGGCGTTGTGGTGGTGCCTGTAGTCCCAGCTACTCGGGAGGCGGAGGCAAGATAATCACCTAAGCCCAAGAGCTGGAGGTTGCTGTGAGCTGTGACGCCATAGCACTCTACCAAGAGTGACAAAGTGAGAATCTGTCTCTAAAAAAAAAGGAAAAAAAAAATACAGAAGGCAGCCAGGCATGGTATTGCACACCTATACAGACTGAGACAAGAGGGTTGTTAGAGCCCAGGAATTTGAAGTTGCAGTGAGCTATGATGATGCCACTGTACTCTAGCCCAGGCAATTGAGCAAGACTATATCTCAAAAAAAAAAGAATTCCTGCTTCCCCACAGCTCAACTTTGCCAGTAGTTTTAGCAAACTTGAAGTTTTGCTAATCGTAGGTAAAAAATATCTCAGTGTGGTTTTACTTTTCATTTCTCTTAGGAGGCAAAGCAGCAACTCTTTATTTGTGTGAGTGGCTCGTTCGTACTTTTCTTAGTTTTCCATCAGGTTAGTAGTCTCTCGATACATGGCTTGTAGGAGCACATTACATAGACAAAGATTAGCTTTTTCTCTGCAAGGTGAATCGCAAACACTTTTCTCCAGTGGTATGTTGGTAAATGTGTAACGACGGCTCTCTGGGGAAAATAAGTCCCAGTTTAGAGCATTTGCCAATTTCCATGGTGAAATAACGCCACCACGGCCAATTTCAAGCTATCAACATGAAGTCACTAAGAGTGGGGTTGGGAAGAAATGTGCAGCAGTGCACAATTATATAATATTATATAATTATAATTATATGACAGCTCCACAATATAAACACAATAAATTTAAATAACCTAAAAAGCATGAATGAGACTAAAATGTAGTTAAATAATTAGGAAGTGATGAGTTTTGAGAATTTACGCAGTGTTCGCAACATACTTTATTTAATTCTAAGTTAATATAATTTCACTTTTAAAAATGGCTGTGTTTGACAGCCAGTTTGCAAAATTCCTGAAAGTGTAACAAACAGCTCATACAGCAGTATGAGCCCCTGCAGGCTGGCTCCATCACACCATCCTTTTTACGCAGTTTGTTGTATGCCTTTTGTTTTTTTTTAAATCGTGGCTCTTAGGGCTTGGTGCCGGTAGCCCAGTGGTTAGGGTGCTGGCCACAGACACCGGAGCTGGCAGGTTCGAATCTGGCCCCAGCCTTCTAAACAACAATGGCAACTACAACAACAACAAAAAATATATATAGCCATGATAAGCTAAAACAGAAAGGTATCAGGCCTAGGCTATAATGAAAAAATACCAGTTAACTCCTGGCAAATTTCCAGACTGCAAGCTTTCAAATGAAATGAAGTAAGTGCAGTTCACTCCTAAGGTAAATGAGAAAGTATTAATTGATTTCTTGCTTCTGGTTCATTCCCAGTTTCTTGGTTGGCTAACTCCCTGGGAAACAGACCAGGAAGTACCAACTGTCCCCAGACTGATCTTTAAACAATACCAGGCAGAAAAGTTAATGAAACTAAGATGTATGGAGGGAAAGTACTGAAAACAAAAATGTATGCTGTATGGCTAACTAACCACAAAATTCTGCTTCTGTACATTGCTTGCTTGCTACCCCACCCAAATGCACCTGGACAGCCTATGTGCCAACCAGGATGCAGAACAAGCCTTAAAAACCCAACTCCTTAGACACTTGGGGCTGCTCTCAGAAACCCAATGTTGGGATACTGAGGCAGTCGCCAAACGGCTCTTCAATAAAAGGACTCTGCTGTAAATTCAACTTGTTTGGCAGTGTGGTCTTTTTTTTTTTAGAGACAGAGTCTCACTTTGTCACCCTTGGTAGAGTGCTGTGGTGTCACAGCTCACAGCAACCTCCAGCTCTTGGGCTTAGGTGATTCTCTTGCCTCAGCTTCCCAAGTAGCTGGGACTACAGGTGCCCGCCACACCACCTG
>CAUYRH010088644.1:0-13597 GCA_963574655.1 Perodicticus potto
GGGCCAATTCTCTGTCCCTCAGACCATTGGAGGGCTGGACTATAGTTTAAAAAAAAAACTATGAACAAATTCCTATGCACACTGCACATATCTTATTTTGAAGTAAAAAACAAAATGGGAACAAATACAATTCACACCAACGCATGTGGCCCGCAGGCCATAGTTTGAGGACCCCTGACCTAAAGGAATAAAGGATCCTGTTCTGAAATGGTGTGCATTTTAAATCAGTGTTCATAGAAGATTTAGGCTCTGAGAGAGCAAAATGGCCTTTTGAATGGCAAAGGACAGATCAGATGGAGTCACGTGGGTGGGAGGAAGGTGAGGAGGAAGGTGAGGAGGTGATGGCCAGAGAAGGCATGACAGTAAAGATTTTCAGCTAGCGCAGTTCCATCCAGTGACTTTGGCCACCATTCTGCCATTCTGCTGACAGCGTGTTTATAATGGAATACAAGCCAGATGGAGCAGCAGAGCGCTTCAATCACAGGTGGGACTCCAGAAACTGGCAATAAAGGTTGTTTAAGCACTCAAACATGAACAGCGGTTGTCAGAACTTAACATCTTTCAATGGTAGCAAATGATTCAGCACAGTTAATAAAAACCATTCAGGATTTTCATTGCTATCAGTATGTTTCATTTCAGTTTTGATTATCATAAATATCTTGCTGGTTAAATCCTGAATCAAAAACTACAACTGTGGGATTTGACATTTGAAAAGAAGATTTCAAGGTGAAATTGTTGTCTATAATTCCAATATAGTTTCTTCAAAGAAAAATTTGTAGTTATTACAGTTTATTTGTTTATTCCTCTTTTTAATGACCTTAGTGGAAGCTCCTTGACCATTATTAGTAAAACGAAGCCCCTGTTTATATTTCGGATGTGTCTTGACTTAAATGCAAATAATTCTTGCATTTAAGTTTTTTGTCAACACATCTGGCATTGCTTTGGATTTTCTAACCTACTTTCTTGGATTTCATGGGCAAATTTTTAATCCTTCTGAACTTTTTTTTCTTTGTAAAGTATGGATAATATCTCATTTTCATTAATGATAGATTAATAGCCATATACTGTATTTAAAGATCATTACACAGACCAGGCCCTCCATAAATATTGGGTGTCTCATTATATTTGTGGTACAAATCAGAAAGTACTCTTTCATACATTTCAACAGTAACAGGGTATGACTATAATCAAAAGGATAGATAATAGCACACTGGAGAGGATGCGGAGAAAATGGAACCCTCAAACATTGCTGAAAGGATTGTGATATGGTACAGGCACTTTGGAAACCAGTTTGGCATTTCTTAAAATGTTAAACACAGAGCTATCATATGAGTGAGGATTTTTACTTCTAGGAATCTACCCAAAAGAAATGAGGATATGTCCACATAAGGGCTTGAACATAAATGTTCATGACAGCGTTATTTATAACAGCCAAACAAATGTCTGTCAACTGGTGAACAGCTAAACAGATTGCAATATAGCCTTGCAATGACTACTGTTTGGCAATAAAAAGGAATGAAGTACTAATATTTGCCACAACACGGATGAAACTCGAAAGCATTATACTACTAAGTGAAAGTAAACAAATACAAAAGACAATGTATTGTATGATTCCATTTTATGAAATTCTCAAAGACAAATCTGTAGAGATAGGAAGCAGGTTGGTGTCCGACTGGGGCTGGTTGTAGGTAACTGCAGATGGAGTCAAGGTCTTTTTTGGGGATGATGGAAATGTTTTAAAATGAGATAATGGTGATGGATGCACAACTCCAAGTTCACAAGAAATCACTGAATCATACACTTAAACAGGTGTAGTTTATGATCTGCAAATTATACCTCAATGCTGCTTTTAAAAGAATGAATATGTTCACTTTTAGAGATTTTGATTATTTCTGCATAAATCCTCACCTTTGCAAGATAAAGACAACTAGTGAAATACTTCTTCCAGCTTTCTGAAAGTGTTGGGTTCTCTGAGCTATCATGGATGCTTCAGCTTTTTCAATTCAGTAGAGAAGCCTTTCATTGTCAGGACAGCAAGCTTTACCCTGAAACTAACAGCCTGCAGCCACTGGCAGAGGATACTGACATCCGAAAACAATAGAAAGTTCAGTTAGTAGATGCAAATCAATAACACCGGCTGATGATTCCATGGGAGTAAAAAGAGATTTGTAAGATGAAGTGTCTTCACTTTAGCCATTAAACTTCTCATTCACCAGTTCTTCATTAAATGCCTGCCTTAAACAGGGCCATTGAATCTAAGATCTCAGACATGTTTAAATTGTGGAGATCAACTGCTTCCCTGCTGGCCTCGGGCACAGGATAAAAGGAACTGAATTTAATATTCCCCCAGAAAATGATGTAAGGAGAGATAATTGGCAGCACCTGGAAGATACCATCTTAAAGAGGACAGCTGCCAGAGATGTGGTTAGGGAAGCACAGGTATATTCAAGACACACCAATTCCCCTTCGTGTTAAAATTCTAGGGGCCTCACTTCAGCACCAGATTGAAGAATTAAGAGGGAGTGAGGGGGTGAATGTGTGAGTGTGAATTCTCTGGCGTTTTTTGAAAACAGGAATTGCGTGACAGGTGGTTGGAGGACCGTGTAGTTTCATCATAAACAGAAAATGCAGGGACTTGCATTTGACAGTTTGTTTCTTCTGCACAGATCCCACCCTGGGGATGTAATCTGAGCATCCCCGGGCAGACTGTTAGGCCTGTCGGGGCAAACGCGGGAACTCTCATCAGACTTCTTTGGTTGGTAGTAAATGAGCTGAAGGGTCAATGGGAACAGAAGGGGTCTCAAATTTGCTGCCCAAACAATAAAAACAAAGCTTGTTTCTTACTGTGTAATACAAAGATCCTTGGTGCTCAAAGAGCTGTATGGTGGTGGCGGGATACTGCTATTAAAATGTTAGAAATGTTAGTGACTATACTGTGCAATGCTTCATGGCTGAGGGAAACGAAATGAGTGAAGGGAGAGCGATTCCTGCTTCTTGGAGCTTTCCTCCTCTTGCCATTGTTCTCCAAGCCCTGGCCCATAACATCTCCTTCCCCTGAGTACTTGGTAGGACTGTAAATTGTCAGGCCCCACACTGGACCTACCTAACAACAGAGACTTTGGAGGTACAGGCTGACAGTCTGAATTTTAATAAGCACCTCCAGGCCCTGATGCGTAACTGCGTTTGGGAGGCATTCTTCTAAGATAGAATTCTTCACCTCTATACTATTGGTGTTTTTGGTATTTTGAGCTGCATAATTCTTGGTTATGGGGGGCTGACCTGTGCATGGCAGGATGCTGAGTAGCATTCCTGGCCTCTGCTCTCAAGACACCAGGTGTCTTGCCCATTCCAGCTATAACAATAAAAGAAGTCTCCAGATATTACAAAATGTTCCCTGGGGGCAAAATCATCCCCAGATGAAACTAATGCCTTATGGCGAGGCTGTTCAGAGTGGTCTGCTGATCAGGGCCATTAGCATTTTCAGTCAAATCTCTGGGGGTGGGAATGAGTAATCTGTGCTTTGAAACGTCCTTCTGGTGATCCCGATGCTGCTGAGGTTTGTGAACTACCGTCTTAGCAGGTGAGACAGGCAAGAAACCATTAAATGTCTGTGTATAAAAGTAAATCCCTCCAAGTGATTAGTGCGCTTGCTACACATAAGATTTGCAAGGAGTGTCTTCACTTTTTCCATTAAACTTCACCTTTCAGAGGATTGGGAAAGCAGGGAAGGAGGGCAGGGTGTTCGTGGGAAGGGTGTAATTCTAAATAATGTGGTCGTGGAAGGTCTCATGGAGGTGAGACTTGATCTAAAACTGAAGGAAGTGAAGCAGGAAGCCAAGAGAAACGGGGACGAAGTCTTCAGGCACAGAGGAGAAAAAAAGCAAAGACCAGGTGTCTGTCTGGTGGGTTCGGAGCACAGACAGTGAGCCAGAGTTGGAGGCAGGTCTAGTAGGAAAGTAGAAAAGAGATGAGAGAAAGAATGAGTAAGTGAACGAGTGAATGAACGTACTTATTTTTTTTTATTTTTTATTTGTGCAGTTTTCGGCCCGAGGCTGGGTTTGAACCCAACACCTCTGGCATATGGGGCCGGCACCCTACTCCTTTGAGCCACAGGTGCCACCCTGAACTTACCTTCTTTATGTACTTGACATCTGTTTGCACTGACTGTGTCTTTGAATATATTCTGTGATCTATTTGGATCTCAGCTGTTTTCTTCTATAAAGTGAGATTAATACTTAGGTCTAGCCTGAGAAATGATATACTCAAATGATAAACTTTCAAAAAGGAATGGTGCATATTAAATTTCTAAATCTGCAGTACTTAGCACATTATACTGCTCATCAGACACAATTGAATATTACATGCATTGTTAGAAAAAACAAAGACCGACCACATCAGAATCTGAATCTATCTTCCAGGTGAAGCCTGGAAATCTGCATTTGTAACTAGTTTCCCTAGATGATTCTTGAATATGCACAGTATTTTAGTAAATCTTATATGTACCATGGCCTTTTCTCTAGTATTTGAAATGCCTCCAAAGAATTTTTCAGGTAAGGATAAGCCAGATTTTAGACCTACTAAGGAATGCTCTGGTGATTATAGTGAAGGGCTTTTAACTTTATGGTGAGAAATCTGGACTGAATATTCAAAGGACTCCTCAGCGGGAACGAATTCCTTTTTGGTTTGCTGAAGCCAATCGATAGCATTAAGAAATACTATATAGAAATACTTCCCAATCTACTATGTGATGAAAGTAATTCTGAGGTCGGTGTGGCATAATGTCCCCCAGCATGACTTGGAGGTTGATTAAAGTCAGCTGTAGTGCCAATGGTTGAGGCCAAAAAGGTTCTCGCTGGATTTGGACCAACTGAGAACTGAGGAGCAGAAGGTAGCTGTGACATGCCCTTTATTCATCTCAAGGTGGCCAGCAAGCAGGCAAGGGGATATCCCCCTTCTTTCAGCTCGAGGGACAGGTGAGCTAGCATAGAAAGCTTCTTTTCTCCACCACGTGGAGGGGCTTGTAGAGTAGCTGGAACAACAGTGGCCCCAATTTAAACACTAATGACGATTACTTAAAACACATGGCACCTGCTGATTCAATCACAGTTATTCAAAACAATTGGGCACCTTGTGGCCTTCAGGTAAGAGAGCCGAATTTAACTCATCTTCTCCGCATCATCTAAGACAAAAGATTCCGTATACTGTATCTAATTATCTAAGGTTTCTTTTGCTTTGCGCCCAACTCACCTCTTTTGATTAGTCGACCTGTCGAGGTCATTACTCTTTGGTAACCTAATACGATTACCTTGAACTTCTGTAGTTTCTACCCTCCTAAAGGCTCTGTGTTCATGGCCATTTTCAGTTCTTAAAAATAAACCATTCTTCAACATGTTACTCTGGTTATTTTGCTCAACCTTATTTGCCTTAGGGAACCTCAAAGATTAAATCTTACCTAGTCTTGAGGCTGCAACAGTTTGAGCTGCTGGGATTGTCTGCCTTAATTTCCCTCGGTGAGTTCAGGAGGTCAGACATAGTCTGAGGCAACACTTAAGAAGCCCATATCTTGAGAAGGCAATTGGATTAAGTTGGTTTGAATCCCTTTCTTTTTTCACATTGAAATGATGGGGGTGAGGGCACAGGGTTGGAGGATTGTCAAGATGAGTTTTAAATTGATTTATTTGGTAGAGACAACACACCAAAGCTAAAGAGAAAAAGCTTTCTCATTATTAGTTGCTAAGCTACACTGGATACTTTTATGATGACCCAACACTGAAACTGAACACATTTTTTATTCATTTGCTTATAAATTAATTACACTGATTAGTATGATTCATACATAAGCAATTTAAGAAATATTAAAACTGAAGGGTATTGCCATTTATCTTATAACTGGACTATCATCACTGTTAAAGTTTCTCTTTTCCAGCCCACACAACATTTAGTTCTCATACTTCTCATTTTTCAGATTAGAGAAATGAAGCTTAAAGGTATTGGGGTCTTTTCCAAGTTTTTAAGAAATTTATCTTCCAAGATGAGGTACAACACACTTCCAAATTTTTCCCCACTACTTGTTCACAAGAAGCATTTTGAATTAAAAGTGCTTCTACGGTTGTCAGAGAAACTTCAGGATTCCCAATTAAATTTGAATTTCTGGTATTTTTAGCATAAATATACCCCAAATGTAAGTAAGTCCCAAATATTGCATGACATATACACAAATGTGTATATTCTCAACCCATTGCATAAATAACAAATGTATTTGTTGCTTACCTGGGTTTCAAATTTAATTCAGTATCCTGTATTTTTACTTATTAATTCTGGCATCCCCAGTTACTTCTCTTTGAATGCATCCTGTTTAAACTTAAGGAATACTCAGTTGTAATCATTAATCCTCAATCTAAGAGAGTCACTGTGGCAAGTTATTTCACTTCCCTATCAGAAGGAAGTTTAAAAAATGATTTATATTCTCAGGAATAAAGTAGCAATTTAGAACCTAACACTTTAAGAAAAAGCTAGTCTTGAAGCCATATTTCCTTAAGGTGGCTGAGACAGCAATTAGAGGTATTTCTCAGTAGACCCTAGAACTTATTTTATTATGTAAAAAAATGTTGAAACCAAGAAGATTACAACGTGTTCCCTTCTTTTAAATCTTCATGGACCTGGATTCTAGAACTTCTATTCAATCTACTTTTAATTTGCTAATGGGTCAAAGGTCTATCCTGGCAAGATGTGTACTGTAATTAACATTTGCCACCTGTGTGAATTATTTTGCATAATGAAGAACCTTAGTTCACAAGTGAGTCAATTTGAAGTCCAGCACAAAGATGGCTGTACCCTATCACACAATTTCCTTCCTACTAGTGGTTACGGCTTCGCTGGAGATGTTCCAGTTTGGCTTAGGTGCAAAGGAGCTGACTGGTTTCTCCTGGTTTTGAAAAGGGTAAACATATCTTATCATGGAAAGGAGGTATTGTAAAGTAGGCGGCCAGAACTTTGAATAACCAAATCTATTTTAATTTTTTTTTCTGGATTGTGGGTCTAAGACTGCTAAATAAAGATAATTGCTGTTGCAGGACCCTGAATATCCCCATATAAGACAGTCCCCCCTCCTGCTCATCTGGAGAACTGTTCTCAGGATCTATAACCAGGAGATATGTTCAGAGTTAGCTCTCTCAGACTACAAGCTGTTGTCAGCAAGTTCCTTTGGAATCAGTCCTATCTGGTTTTTGGAATATTTATTCCAGTCAACCAGTTTGATTCAAGGCAACAGTTTCTTGCCAGGACGACCTCAGAGAAAAGAAGTGAGTTGGTATCCTGCTATATATTAACTGTCCCTTGAAATAAGGTAGTCCTGGGGGTTTGTGAATTTTGCTTCTACTTCAGGTGGGGGAGCAAGTTACAACTGAGTATGAGGATGGATTTGGGCGGTGGACTTTTTTCTTAGAGCTATGTGATGTAAAAAAAACTCAGTTCACATTTCAACTCATGTTGTTGCAATAAATAAACATTAGCATGACCTCAGGCACCATGTCGTGCTTACCTGGAAGTAAAACAAAATGTTATACAACAGTCCTCTCACTTAAGAGTGTGTCGTCTCAAACCACGGTTCTAAATGTGGCGATCTTTCTGCTTGAGCATGTTCTACAAAATCCTTTACTAAACTGCTACACTCAGTGTACTTTGCATACTTGTCAAGGCTTTCCCGGGTGGAATATGCAAAAATATTAAAATCTCAAACATAAGCTTTATATATTTGTGCTGGGGGACTCAAGGTTTTGATCACATGTCTGTAAACGTTTGCTGTAAAGGACCAGATTATAAATATTCCAGGCCGTTTGTGGACCAAGTGTTCTGTCACCATTACTCAATTCTGCCCTTGTAGCAGTGAAGCGCCCTCCATAATATATAAAGGAGTGTGGCATATTCCAATAAAACTTTATTTATGGGCACTGAAATTTGAATTTTATATTCTTGTGTGTCGTAAAATATTTTCCTTTTCCTTTTTTTTCCTTCCCAGTTCAAAGGTTGGGAATAAAAACAAAAAACAGGCGGAGGGGTAGATCTGGCCTATGGCATCTAGTTCGCTGACCTTCCCTTTAGATCAGTGGTTCTCAACCTTCCTAATTGCCGTGTTACAAATTGAACAAAGGGGTAGCGACCCACAGGTTGAGAACTGCTACTTTAGGTAGATAAAGCAAGTCAAGTTCCACGAATCTCCACTTAGTTTGCACTCCCTGACACTATGGAGATCTTATTCTGCTCATGTTACACTAATGGCTTCCCAAAAAGAAGTAGGCCTGAGTTAGGGTGGTTAGTGCCTCCTGGGGTCAGGCATTGCACCATTAGCTGTGTTATGGGAGAAGGAAGGAATGCCAAATTTGGATGACACCTGGGGCACCTTGGGTGTTGATTCTATGGAAACAAAACCCTGTACATCCAGGCCTTCCATCCTTTCTTGGCTGCCTCTTAGCCCTTTGTCTAGTTAGCAGGACATCGGGGAGTTGTCAGCTTGGCTGCTGCTTTTCAATAGGTCATTTTGCAGAAGGTCTCTTTACATTCTGTTTTTATTGCTTTTCTGTAGATTAAAGGGCTTCATTTCAAACACTTGGCAAGGATTACTTGGTTATGTTTCAATATAGGCAAACCCAAGTATAGGAAACTAATAGACCGTATGCCACTCCCATCCCCCTTAACTCCTTATATACACCTAAACAAATAATCGAGTGGGGACATGATAATTAAAAAAAAAAATCTTTTACAGAAAAAAAATCATTGCAAGCAATCTTTAAATAATTTTTTAAAACGATTGCATGTCTTGTCTAGATAGTACACTGTCTAAATATATTGAAATTAAGTGCATATTTAAAAATAAAGGCATAACTTATCAGTTGATAATGTGCTGTGTGACTTTAAATAAATTACTTGACTTATCTGTACCTGAGTTGCTTTATAAAAGGAGGAACTTGAGCTACATGAATCCAAAGGGCTTCTGGGATACTCAGGACTTGGAAAGGTAAGATAGAGTCGTAGGTGTACTGAGATAGATAAGACTTTAGAAATTGCCAAGTTGAAGAGCATGAATTTCTTAACATGTTGTGAACTGAATTGTGCTAGCTCCAGATTCGTATGCTGAGATCCCAATTCCCAGTGCCTCAGAATATGACCATATCTGGAAGCAGGACCTTTAAATAGATAATTAAGGTAAAATGAGGTAATATGGGTGGGCCCTAATCTATGTGACAGTGACAATATTTGGAGACAGTACCATCAAAGAGGTAATTGAATTAAAAACAGGCTGATAGGATGGAGCCCTAATTCAAGTGCTTGGTTCCCTGAAAGAAAAAGAGACACCAGGAATGTGTGAGCAGTTGCAAAATAAGGGCCACGTGATGAGGCCCTCTGCAAGGCAACGAGAGGGGCCTCAGGAGAAATCAGACCCGTGAACACCTTCATCCGGAACTTTTAGCCTCTAGAACTATGTGAAATTTTTGTTGTTTAAGCCACTCAATCTGTGAATCTTGTTGTAGCAGCCCTGGCAAACTCATATACGTGCTAATAAAGGGTTGTTTGTAGGGAGGACTATCCCTGATCTGGCCTCATGGAGCAGGGGTGGTTTTATGAGCATTATTCCCTCCAGACTACCTGCTCCACCCAGCCCATGGGCAGGAGAGTCTGATGGGCTTCGATTTGAAAGCAGAGGAGATCAGATTGTGTGGACTTTACTGCCATCCTTTGGAGAAAATGTTCAGTGTTCTCGATATCAATAAGATAATGGCGTGTTATGAGCATACGTTTCACATGTTTTTAGCAAGAACTCAGAGTTCAACTTACATAGTCAGAGGCTGCATAGTGACATTTGGTCAACAATGGACTGAGTATGTGCTAGTGGGTCCACAAGGTAACACTCTATTTTTACCATGCCTTTCCTGTGTTTAGAAATGTGTAGGTACACAAATCTTTACCATCATGTTACAGTTGCCTACAGTATTCAGGGCAGTAACATTCTCAACAGTTCTGTAGCCCAGAAGCAACAGGCCTTACCACACAGCCCAGGCTACACCATCTAGGTTTGTGTGAGTTTAGCTCACACAAGAAACAAATCATCTGATGATTTATGTCTCAGAACATACACCTGCTGCTAACTGTACCTTGCATTTGGCAAAATACAGTTGGCTTTCCAAGGGTTTCACATCCATAGATTCAACCAAGTGTGGATGGAGTAGGTTCAGAAAACATCTATACTGAACATTTGTAGACTTTTTTCTTGGCATTATTCCCTAAACAAGACAGTATATTCATATAGCATTTGCATTGTATTAGGTATAATAAGTGATAATATGGGAGATAATTTAAAGTATCCAGGAAGACGTGACGTGTGTAAGTTATATGCAAACGCTAAGTGCTTTTATATGAGAACATGAGCATCTGCAGTTTTTGTCATCTACAGGATTCATAAAACCAAATCGCCATGGACACGAAAGGACAACTGTTTATCTCACATCCTACTGTTACAGAGAAGCAGTTCACAAATGTTCTAGTGTAAAAATCCTCTCATACAACAAGTAGTTTTGAAACTCGTTCTAGAATGGCCATTAGAGCTGGCCTGATAATGAAGTTCACAAACTCACTCTAGAAAAATTGCTTTAAACAATGGACGAGGCACTGGTATTGGAGATAGCTTTCCAAGGGGGGTACTTGGAGGGTGACAGTGGTCACTCAGCAATGAGACATGTAGGACGCTTTCTAGGATGACTATGCAAACTTAATTGACCGTATCTAAAATCATCAGGGACCTCAAAAATATTTTACTGTTATGGGTTGCATTGATTCATATTTACCATAATATTAGACACCACAGCAGAAATACAAAACACAGCTACTACTCTATTTAAAACTTACTACATGTTAACATTTTTGAATGAAATGTAACTTTCCTAAATCAAAAAGGTTAGTGAGAAGCATGGCATTTTTCCTCCCCCACTGTTTTGTACATCTTTTTTAGTAATTGGCTTAATAGAAGATAGCTGGGTTTGCATATTTGCTGCATGCAAACTATTGTGATACCACATATCACATGTAGCCTCTGGAACCCTGTACTCTTTATGAGAGGATGAGAATGGGGAAGCAAGGCAAGTGACATCTTGGTATTATTATCAAAGTAGCTTTGACTTCTTGAATCCCCTGAAGGAGCCACCAAGACTTGCTGGATCACAGTTTGGGAATCTCTGATGTGGCAGTAAACATGGTGTTAGATACCTTGGTTTAACTTAATCAGCTGTCCTGCTATTCAGGCACAAACTTTCCATCGGGACGGCACCTTTGAAGTGGTGGCCTAAAGACGGTTGTCAAATGACCACCCAGGTCAAAAGGTGTAGGCTGACATTTCAAAGGGAGCAGTTTTACCTCTGCCTGAGACTCATGGCTCTTTACAGCTTCCAAGATGGGGCTGAAAACAGGAAAAATGGAAATGAAGAAGTGCTGCCGCTGGTCTGTGTTGGCCTTAAGGGTTGGGTTTTGTGTTTCACTCTGGCTATGGATTTGTATGTATAGAAGTGAATTTGACTCACTGGAAGGTAAGTGGTTGGGTGCTATTCAGGCTGTAGATACTATAATTATGTTTGTATGTATCTTCATCTCTCAAATGCAGAAATGAATTAACCAAACTAAACAGGTTAGATGAATTGTCCAAGATTAACCAGTAAGGAAGTACAATAGTCCCTTCTTTATCCATGGTTTCTTTTTCTGTGGTTTCAGTTACCCATGGTTAACTGTGATCTGAAGATATTAAAGGGGAAATTCCAGAAATAAGCAATTAATAAGTTTTAAATTGTCTGCCATTCTGAGCATGTTGAAATCTCTTATTGGCCCACGTGAATGTGAATCATACCTTTGTCCAGCCAATCTACACTGTACTACCTGCCTCTTAGTCACTTGGCCATTTTTGTTAAAAATGATATATACTATGATTTTTTAGAGTACCTGCAGTTTCAGGCATCTACTTGGGATCCTGGAATGTATCCCCTGAGTATAAGGGGGAGCTATACTGAATTCAAAGTAGAAATAAGATTTTCTTTTTATATTATACTGTGCTATCAGTGTACCTGCTCTCAGGCAGCGTAGAGTCACAAAATGAATGTTATTACAAACTGAATTACAGAGTATAAATTCCAAGTCTGGCCATCCAGCTAGATAGAGACCTATGAAGGCACCAGAGTCAGCTGAAAAAAATACTGGGAATTTAGTGGGAATTGGGGCAAACTTTGAAGTGTGGGGAGGGATTTGATGGAAACAAGAATAATCAAGGTGGAAGTAAGAACCGGGGGGAAAGGTGCAGAGGCAGGGACGGATAGAAAGGAGAACAGCGCCATGAACAATGTCAGTGGAAGAATAAGGAAAGAGCCTAATGGATGGGGTGCTGGCAGCCTTACCCTCTCCACGTCAGGGGCATCAGTTTGTGAGATGCCTCGTCAAACTGGGGCTGCAGATAAATGGCCTGTGAACAGAGCCACGCTCACAGAGCTTTGCAAGGATGCCACCCAAGATTTTGGCCATTTAACTTCATGGATGAACCAACTGAGCTAACCAGCCACAGATGTTTTGTTTATAACCAGAGGAATTCATGTGAGCTTGGCGATGACAATTCCCTGTCTATAAAATGCTGTGAGTTAAACAGTGATACTGTGAAAGTGCTTGGAGTTTCTGTCTTGAGAGGCAGTTCTTAAGTGTAATGGCTTAATGGTCATTTAGCATGATGGGCCTTCAGAGTGTAATATCATTTGCCTGCCAGTTAAAATGAACACTTCTCCGTGGGAAGTCAAAGATCATGTCAGCGTAACCTGGGTTAGGTTAAAGAGGGAAGCAGAAATGAATGCCAAAATAGAGAATAGGGACTGAGAGTTCTCATATGCCTGGCCTGTTCATTAATGCGGTATAATTAGAGAACATCGCTAATTTGCAATAACTGTCGGAAAATATATGCTGAAGTGATGACAGGTTTGATTTATTTTATTTAAATGATGTTTTATCTTCACTTTTCTCCTAGCCCCAGCCTAACACTTTTTAAATCTTATTTGATAATCTTACCTCCTACTTTGTGGATAAAATTGATGTTATGAGAATAAGTTTAACTTCTTGCCCGGCCAAATCTTCCGTATCTGTGTCTCCATTACCCCTGTGTATGTGTGGGTAGAAGGGGATGTGTCTTCCTGTTTAAGGCCAGTGTCTTCTCTGAGACTTTTGGTGCTACCCTATCCCAATTCCTTTGTGACCTCAATCCCTCAAGTTACTACCCTCCCCCTTCTGTTATCTTCAATCTGTCTCTGACCATACATTTGGGTTTTCTTTCTTTTTTCTTTTTTTATTACATCACAGCTGCGTACATTAGTGCAATCAAGGGGTACAATGTGCTGGTTTCATATACAATCTGAAATGTTTTCATCAAACCATTTAACATAGTCTTCATGGCATTTTCTTTTCTTTCTTTTTTTTTTTTCCAGTGGTAAGACAGAATTTATTTACAGAAAAGAATACAGAAAACACTAAAACTCCTGGTAGAGAGAGAGAACTCAAGTGGGGAGAGAAAAGCTCTCTCCGTTTC